>SGPM01000420.1:0-20475 GCA_004802725.1 Antrodiella citrinella
CCAGGCGCTTAATCTGTTCACGGCCGTGAACATCTGCTGCTGATCTCGCCCCTTATCTTATCTTTTGGACGATCTTTTTCGCGGTGTACCAAGTTTTTGACCATTATTTACCGTCTCATTCCAGGACCAATGTCAAGAACAGTTAATTACTAATAAGTAACTGGTAAGTAACTGACCAGTAAGTAACAGGCGGCTTTCTCACCGAGCCCTAAATCAAAGCCACAGTAATGTTCAGTGTCTCATGTTGCCTTCCCAGCTCCTACGTCACGAGTGTGGAAAGCGAGGCGAGTCGTGAAATTGGGGTAGTCGCTGGATCTCCGTTTCGTCGCTTCAGCCGCTGCTAGGCTCCGGAAGAGAGACTGGTATGCAGAAGTGCGCCATTCGTGGTCGCGCGATAGGAGGGTGACCGTACAAGCTGAAATTGAGTGCGCGGAAACAAGCGCCACGCTACGGTACTACGTAAGCGATAATTGTAAGCACAGATGGACCCACGAGCGCCGACAATTTTTATCTATGACATTGACTGGCATCGTGCATCCATTGGTTCGTGCTCAGTCATTCTATAAATGCGCCATTCTCACTTCGCCACTTCATGTTCTCAGAGCGTAGATTTGCACAAGCAAAAGTACTTACCGTGCTTCATCGCCTCGTTCCTGCAGTGGCGAATGCAATCTTTATTCGGTGAAGCGCAGGGACAGACAAGGATCGGAAGAACGTGCTCGAACAAGCGACCTTGTCGGGCACAACGTTCGATTGGAAGAGGTTTGTAAAGACCTACCACGCAACTGCGAATTGACATCCAGTTTGGATATGTGGCCAACGCTGTGTCCATGAACAAGGAACGTTTGGCATGCGCATCTTCTTGTGTACCTATAATGAATTTCCGAACGTCGTGCTATGATACACATCTTCCACTATCATGTGACTGGGCTAAAGGAGAACGCTGTCAATAATTTATGACTGCACCCACATCTCCGCAATGACACCCCACTCTCGTAGACTTCGGACCTTCTCCCGTGCAACGCTCTGTGACCTCACATGACGAATGGCATCCGCCTCTTCAGCATCAACCAATCTATCCGCCACCAACAGGACCCTCAGTCCACCAGCAGTCGCAAAACCAGTTCTGATAGGGATGTACTGGAGCTCAAAGTCTTGCGATATGATGACTTGCACCGCTCGGCCACCTCCAACAATCACCTCGAGCTCGCTGTCTGCTTCGCTCTGTGTTGTGATCGTACTGGTGCTGACGTTCCGAGCGTGACCTTGTGCATCCGCGTCGTCCCCTTCGGATGTCTCGGTGTCAGTCTTCTCCGAAACGATCAGGCGGATGGGCGGGAGCAGCAAAGTGGAGGTGCCTAGGAAGAGTACATCTTGTTTCTTGTCGTTTGACTCTTCGTTGCTGGTAAAGGGTGGAGGGAGTGAAGAGATGGTACCAGAAACACCTCGCAGACCGGGAGTCTCTCTCGCGGTCTCACGTCCGTCACCTCCCTCTTCGCTGTCTGTGTCTTCGCTATCCACACCGTCTGGAACATGCCTCGGGGACGCCATCAACAGCTTCTGGGAGAGGTTGTCGGGGAACTCTCCCCTGTACGGCGTACCGTACGGTGAAGGCGTGGAGAACCCGGAGGAAGGTAATCGTGGGCTCCATGAACCAGGAACAATGGTTGGAGGCGGTGGGACACCAGATGCTGGGATGGGTCTCGGCGGTTCAAGGTGTTGGACCACCAGCGTGAGATGTCGTTGTTTCCGTCGCTGACCAGCTGGTGAGGGCGGTACTGGTGCAGAAACAGATAGTGTGAACTCAATACCAAATGGTTGGTCTACGCGTATATTGTCGCGAGGAATGTTTCTGACGACGAGATCGACTTCAACGTCTTCTCCAGGACGTCGACCAGAATCATTAGGCGTAAGGGGTATCGGTGATTGTACACGAGGCTGGATTGGTAGGGTGCGATTGCGGAAAGGCGATCCCGGGCGATATGGCGCAGGGATTGTACCCACAGATATAGGAGGACTCATTGGGCGTTGCGAAGGCGATTGGGCGCGTGGTGACGCGACGCCGCCAACTGTATTACTGCGCTGCAAATACGGAGGAACTGCGGAGACGTTCTGCTTGGGTGGGGGAGCAGGCGCAGGTTGTTGTTGTTGCTGCTGCTGCTGCAAAAGGCCCTCGACCAGAGGTATCTTGCGTGACAACATCTATTCGGACATCAGTGTCTGAAGGAGAGGACGGAACGAGGATACGCACTGAAGTGGATAAGCGACCCGGCTCTCCAAGGGATGATCGCCATTCAAGATGAAGCTTTCCCAGAGGAATGGAGCTACCTGGCGCAAAAGATGGTGGAAACTTGGGAATGACTTTGGGAGAGAGAACATAGACATATTGACGTAAATCCTGAGGTTGCATAAGGGCCATGGCACCAGAGAAGATAGTGACGCCATCCTTATTTCCATTCGAGTCTGTTGAGGTCCAATTTTCGGTGCACTCAAACACTATCTTCGATAGCCACATGGTCTCTTGAGTCAGGTTCTGGACGTGTAGTTCCAAGAACACTTTCTCTCTCTCCCACGCTGAAAGAAGAGACGACGGGCATCGTGGCGTATGAATCTTCGTTTTGACTGAGAGCGGATTGGTCACCTGTAGTGAACAATGAGCTCGCCATAGCTTTGGTGGGGTCATTTCACACACCTGAAACTTGTAGAACTTTCGAAATGACAACACTGACTCCAGCTGGGGACGCTCGTGTCGAATATGCTCTGGTACATTGTAGGAAACAGTGCATGCGAGAACGTGTTGACCGAGCTCCTTTATCTCGTAGTTTACGACATCTTCCATAGTATCTGCAGTGGTAAGGCGGTGGTCCGGACCACCAGCCTCTGCCAGAACAATTTTCGCCGTGTTGGTCTGCATCTCCACCTTCAAATAGACACCTTCAATATCGAATGTCTTCGAATCGTTGTTCACAGCGATGCACCCAGAGAACGTTTCGCCTAGTTGAATTGCACCGAAAGCCGCAGGCAACATGAGAACCTCAGTCACATGGGTGAGATCGCGTAGCGTGTTGGGGTGTCCTGGGAGCGGCTCCTTCGTTTGCAACGACAGAATAGAGGACGTGGAGTGGGCTGAAAAGGAAGGTGAACTTGAGTAGAATGGTTCCCATGCTGTTGTCAATGTCGGTCGCTGAGAACTGCGTCAGAACGTCTTATCGGGGGAAAAGATATTGCACACGTACAGACACTCGCATAACCTTCAAAGACACCAAATGAGATTGACTCTCGTTGGATGCCATGTTGGGTCTGAGCTCTCCGACTTATGTCTTGAAAGCCTGAACGAACCTCCAACTTGAGTCTTCAATCATTACGACGGCGAAGATGGGCAGGATAGAAATGCTGTACCAGCAAATTATATGACCTTGGCCTGTGAGATGATATGCAAAAAAAAGAGCGCGTCGAGAGGAGAGCAACACGGCCTGGTTCAGTAACATGATAATCGATGAGCGGGAAGTGACCTATTTCTGATTGTTTACAGTTGTTATGATCCCGACGTTTTCCAAATGTAGATAGCGCGCCTCTAGTACGTCACTTGGATTCCGTTGGCGTTCGTGTGCGTCGATGCCGAATGTCTAACACATCTCTCTTAACATCACTCCCGACGTCGCTATAGCAAGAATGCTTAGCGCCAGGAGTCTCGGACTCGTGCGAAACCGTCTTGCTGTCGCGCATTCAGCAGGTCGTCTGCGACCCCAACGGTTAGCATCCGAGATATCAACAGAGGCCTCAACTTCGCAGGAGATAGTGGAGTCAGATGTGAGTAGTCAATACGTTGAATACTTTTGTTGCTCACCGATTTCACAGCTTAAGGATGGGTCCATATTCGTTGACTCCGTATTTCCACTGCGAATAGGCGCATGGGAGTGAGCACCTACTTCTATGACGGACGGCCCAAGATCCTGACCACGAGCATTAGTGTGAGATACCTGTTTGGATACTTGCGTCAGGAGACGCTTCTGGAGGAACTTGAGGACCTCGTATCGCAAGTGAAATCCCACAAATTCAGGCTGAAGTCTCTCGAGCCTCAAATGAAGGATGGCGGCCTCTTCGTTACGTTTCAGTACGAAGAGTCTAGCGACGTGGCCTTGGAGAATATCACTCGAGAGTTAAGAGAGGGGATAGCTCGAGCGGGCGGTGTGCCTTCTTGGTTAGGTATACCACGGGGCAATGTCTGGATTGTCAAAGGCCATCCATGGCAGGAGGTACGTGGACTTTCGATCGATCTAATGTAAGACCAAAGTTAAACAATGTATTTAGGATCTGAACCGCTACGCTTCACCAGCAGTGAGGGTCGCCTTCGATGGCCCAGACGTCAATGAAGAGACATTATACGAACTACTGAGGGTTAGCACCGACGGTTACCTGATGCCTCTAACCTATATTCACTAAGTATGTTTAGCCCTATGGCCGAATTATGGATATCTCCCCGCCAGTTCCAGTTCCAACAGGGACACTGCGCTCTACCACAGTCATATTCCGACAGATCAGAAGTGCTGCGGTTGCACGTAATGTTATACATGGGTTGCGAGTGAATACGAGTTCTGCTGCTTCGCCGACCTGGACTCGGTTACGCACGAGCTATCATCCTCCTATCCAAGCTCACGCAATCCGAGACTATATTGCAAATCACCCGAGAATATTCTTGCCCGTCCTATTCTTCTTACTCGGCACTTTGACTTATACCGTGAGTTGTTGACATATTCACAGCATACGTGCAGGCTCAATTTTCACTTTAGATTTTTGACCCTGTCCGAGTACTAATGGTTGAAGGCAAGATGAATGATTGGTTCGACTATCGAGGCACGTTTTACTCATACACCTTCCAATGTACATCGTCTGACGCAAGATGTAGAGTTTGCCGCCTACAAATGGTTACGCAAAAACACTGTGGAGCGGTTTTCGTTGGTGTCTTCTAACTCAGATTCAGATTCAAACTCGTCGTTCCCCGCTCAGGGAATATGGAAAGAACGTCAAGACGCGGCTGGAGCGCTAGAGCGGTATTTGTCTGACTTGCCGAGTACGTCTTTGGTTCCCGTTTCTTACTGTACCACTCATTCAGCGTCGGTGTCAGATACTGTTGCGTTCGTCCATGGGCCACAGGGTAGCGGCAAGACTCGACTGCTGAATGCTCTGCTTAAGGACACGAAACGGTAAATCTTATTGCAAGATGATTTTCCTTTCGTTAAAGCTCACTCGATATAGGAAAACTCTCATCATCGACGTCAGGGAGCTGACCAAGGCCAATTCTGACATGCGCTTGGTTTCTGGCTTGGCCATGCAGACAGGCTACTGGCCCGTGTTTTCCTTCCTGAATTCAGTCAACAATCTCATCGACCTCGCCAGTATGGGTCTCATAGGACAGAAGAGTATGTGTCAGGGGCTTGTTCTCAAAAAAGTAGTATTGACCGTTTGTATCATATACAGCTGGTTTCAGCTCCTCACTCAGCGACCAGCTGAAGCAGATCCTCGAAGTCGTCGGGACCGGTCTGCGAGGCGTGAACATGTCCTACCGGAAACGCCACGAACGTCAACTCCAAGAGCTACGTGTGGCTGAACTGCAAAAACAGTACGAGGCGCGAGTGCAGCGACGGATCGACGAGGGGATCTGGCATGATGGTCGTCTGGACTGCATAGCGGGTAACGGTGTTATGTCTGAGCTTGGCATCGGAGACGAAATGTTCAGCGAGCAGATGGACGCGGTCGTAGTGAAGGTAGACGGCTCCGCTTCAAGTGAGAAGGCGGAATGGAAGGATAATGGCGAGGCTGGCAGTCCAAATCCAGAGGAGGCGAAGCGGAAACAGAGAAGTGCGGAGGACTTGCAGGCCATTGAGGCGATGCCGGTGGTCGTGCTTCGGAACTTCGAGACAAAGGGTGGGGCCGAGCAGAGGGAAGTTCTCATGAATGTCTTGTCGCAGTGGGCTGCAACTCTTGCTGAGAACCAGGTGAGTTCGTTTTCCTCACAGGTAACATGCATGCTAAACCACATCGACACAGATAGCGCATGTTATCGTGGTTAGTGACAATAGGGAGAACTCCAAGCTTCTCGCTAGAGGTGACAATTTCGACTTTGGCGATAACGCAGCTATGAGTGACTTAATTGATGTTCCTCAGCGTTACCCTCAAAGCCTCTGAATCTTGTTGCCCTGTCCGATGCCGACAACGCGAGCGCTCTTTCTTTCGTCAAACAGAAGCTTCATGATGTCGACGTCGACGTCGAGTTCACCAAACAGCAAGTCTCATATGTGGAACGCCTTGGCGGACGCGCCAGTGACCTCGAAAGCGTGAGCACCATCACACTTTCTGCCTCCATTTGACATCTGCTGAACCGAACCTGTTCATGTTGATTTCGCTATAATATCAGCTCGTCCACAAGGTGCGGAGCGGACAGAAAGTAGAGGACGCCGTAGAAGACATCGTGTATCGCGGCGTGAGCGAGCTCCGGAAGAACGCGTTTGGTGACGACGCGGAGGACGCGAAGAATCTGCCGTGGACACGCGACCAGGCGTGGATCCTCATGAAGCTCCTGGCGAACAAATCTGAGGTGCGGTTTTATTTCATCGCTGGGCGGTTTGAATGCTTATAGGGTGTTCAGGTACCGTATCACGACGTCCTGATGGATTACCCCTTCAAAGGAGACGAGAGTCCGCTCAGAAGTATGGAACACGCTGAGCTCATTTCGATCGTCACACACAATGGTACGTCTTCTTCCGTAGGGAATGCCTCATCTCACCATAATCTTCCGTGTAGGACGACCGTCCTCCATCAGACCAGGAAAGCCCGTGTATAAATTTGTCTTTGAGAGGCTCGTGAAAGGTATGCTACCCCTCCTCCGTCATAACAGTCACCTGCTCATATCATCACCCACAGACCCAGTCTTTCAAGCGACCCAAGACATCTCCTACAACCTCAAATTGATTGCCGCAGCCGACGCGACCATTAAGGCGTGTGAGCAAGAGCTGCTCGTGTTGAAAGACGTCGAAGCGGGCACGTCGGGGATTTGGGGATCGCGCACGGCGGTGACGCAGCGCGTGGAGTACCTGTTGAAGAACATGCGCACGGCCGGGACCAAAATTGAGGGTCTGGAGAAGCAGAATGCGGCGTTTAAGAAAGTCCTGGCGAAGGGTGGGTAGGACTTTTGAGGTTATGGAACTTCACTTTTGCTTTTGTCCCCTCTCAGTTGTCTTCGCTATCTCTAACTGTCACTTACCTATCCCTTCTGACGATGACTGGTGCTACTCGTATTCAGTCTAATTGTATTAATCACCATCGTTCTTCCCATGTCGGTGTCGAAGAGGTTAAGACATGGCTCTTCAAATAATACAGTAGGAACCTTGGGGACAAGCATGTTGAAGACAAGAGACAAACAACAATTGAAGAAACCTAGAATAACAAGCGGAAACACTACCAATACATAGGGTCAGTCATCGTCGTCGTCTACCCTCCATCCATCCCGCCTTTCATTAGGCATGCTGTTCATCTGGTGCACCCTGTAATAGATGAGATTCAAAAAGCATGTCAGATTCAGAGATTAAAGGTACAAAGGAAGTAGTGTGTACGTATGAAATATAATCTGGGCTTTCACATGCTTTGTACTCTTTCAGCAACTCTTCTGCCGTTGCTCTGCAAAACACCAAACATGAATAACTAGCCTTTGAGCGAAGAAGAGAGGACATACCGCGCGTCGTCAAACTCTTCCAGCCCATTCTCGAACATCTTCTCCTTCTTATACTGCTCCACGAACGCGTTTCGTTTCCGCAGTCGGTCGAACTGGTCAATCATCCGCTTGAACAACTGTCATTGTCATCATCCAATCAGTCTATCAGCACCAATGCAGAAGAACAAGGATACGCACAGAAGCAACACTAGTGTGATTCGCGAGCATGAGCCCGCTGACGCGATGGTTCGTCGTAATATACGGCGACCTCCGCGTGAGTGCGACTTGTATCGACGCAGGACCCCACGGAATGAAATTCGCCAATTGGCGTTCCCGGATGCGAAGGAGGGATTGATGAACCTAGAGCATGTAATGAGTTTCTCAGATCAACCAATAGTGTCGAAACAAGGTACATCAGTGGGATCGACGTCGCCTTGGATGATGTTGAGAATTGAGATGTAGCAGGCAGTCTTGCTAGGTGTGGTAGACACCATACGGTTTTTGGGCTGTAGCAGCCGACGCATGACGTCTAATACTGTAGTTCGTCTGATCAGTTTCGCCTGGTGTGACAATCAGTCTAGGTAGGTATAGACAGACAAGACAGGACATTACTTGTTCAAGATTGTCGCTGGTAAATGGCGTGTAGGAAGTCATGAGGAAGTGACACCGTGGTGTGGGGATAAGAGAAGCGATAATGCCGACAAGATCGTTGTTCATGTATCCTGGGTATCGGAGTGTCTGTGTGCTCGCTGCCATCACAGTTGCGACCTAGCGACGCTTCAATACTCATTCAAAACCTGTAGATCGAATGAATAAAACTCACAAGCTGATTCGTTTGGTCAAAAGTAGGTGTCTGTACATGGAGTCTGTCTGCAGAGATACGGGCCAGCGCACCATTATCGAGTACGACGACTGAGTCCGCATGGTTAGTCAATCGCTTGAGAGTGAGCAGCGCGTTGTAAGGTTGCACGATGACGTCGCTCTCTTGTGCATTAGGGAAAACGGAGTAGGTCTGGATGAGTTTCTTGGGGAACTTATCGTTCAGTCGTTCCAGGATGAAGGAGCCGACGCCAGATCCTGTACCGCCCGCTATTGAGTGCATGAGCATGAAGCCCTGGCGACGCGGTCAATGGGACGGTGAAAAGACAGAATGATATATCGCACCTCCAGTGAGTCGCTCCCTTCTGCTTCTCTGTCTATCATCTCCATGACTTCCTCATATATCCGCTCGCCTGCAGCAAATCCCTGTGCCCAATTGTTGCCTGCACCACCACCATCTTTCGACACAAAGATGTTTTCCGGGTTGTATAAATTTGCATAAGGCGATGTAAGGATGTTATTAATGACCTGAGATGAAATGGGCGCGTCAGGTCTCGTGCACAAACTAAAACAATAAAGCAACATACGCACTCTGGGCTCAAGATCGACGAGGATGGCGCGTGGAATGTAATGTTCGTCGTCGGCTTGATAAAAGAACACGTCTTTACGGTCGCCTCCTTCCGTTGCCCACTCCTCCAGGATGCCTTCCTTGTTTATGCCGTGCTCTGCGCAAAGGCGCTGCCAGTACACGGAGCCCACTGTCGGCACATGTCAGATTTGTAGCACACGATGGGGCTGGACTGCGCACTTTGGTTGCCACATTGACCCAGCTGCAGTGTTACGATTTCGCGAGGCATCGTTCGCGATCTCAGGAAGACAATTAAGAACAAGGCTAAGACTCGGAGGGAGCGCGTCTCGACGCGATGGTCACAGAATATCACGCGTTTAGTCACGCTATCAGGGGGAGAAAGCGTGACCTCATGTGTGACAGCGTGAGTCAGTGTGACTGCACCGCGTTTGGCCTTCGTCTCGGTCTCGGAATCGGTTTCTTCGTCTTTGCCAAAACTTTGGCCCTTTTCAAAAGGAAAAGCCATTGGGATCGCCACACCTTTTCTTCAGTCTCTCTTTCATTGTATCTGAAGTATGTCTGCTCGAAAGTCCCCACCTCGTGCAACAGCAAGACTGCGCAGAGCGCCGCTTACCCGCTCCTCATCGCTGCTCGGAACGTTGAAAAGCTTCGTCGCGGCACCCCTCACCTGGTTTGCTTCGGCCGACGACGTCCACGATACTCCAGGAGAGAAGCGTCAACGCCGTGTCCAGCATACAGACGACGTCGATGCTCTGGATGCCGATGAAGAGGCAGAGCGCAAGTCCAAGCGCAAAAGGATACACAGTCCGGAGCCGGAGACTCGACCTCTTCCGCAATACCAGCCCCAGAAGTCAGGGTACCTCGATCCTCCGCAATCTCTTCTTGGGAAGCGTCCTTCTCTGCCTGCCAACGCGCCGGTGGCATCTAGCTCATACGTGCGTTCCTCCACTGCACTCCCATCCACATCCACCCGCCATCACAACCGGAACCGACTGTCTCTATCTCCACGGCCGAGTACTGCTCATGGAAAGCAGACTGGTATCGCACGAACGCAGTCAATGGACCCGCCAGGCCGTCTTCTTGTTCCACCGCGATCGACGCGACCGCCACCCATCTCACGCGATGCATCCATGATGTCCATCGACGACCCTCGGTCCTCTCCAACTTCCTCTGTCGGAGACGTACTCATGTCTCCCTCGCGCCCTCGATTCAGATTGCGTACCTCTTTGACGCCACAACCCTCTGGCAGTGAATTCGGTCCGTCACAAGTCCGTCGTGAGCGGGACCCGTCAGAAGCACCGCCGTTGGAATCCCTCATGGAGAATCCTGTTTTCGTCAAGGGACCGCGTAATACAGAGCCACCGCAGCGACAGGCTTCTCTCACATTGGGTTCTCTCGCTGAAACCCACAAGGGGGTACGTGTTTCTGTGCCACTTGCTTGAGCGTCTGAATCTCATATGATTTCTTGTTGATTAGGCTCAGCCTCTCACTCGTCAACGTAGCAATTTGACAATTGGATCTTCTTCTGAGAGTTACAAGAGTACGGGACAGTTTGACCCGCTCCAATTTATTCACTGATGATGTGTTAGATGGTATTCGTCCTATCAATGCCGCCGAGCTCGCCCTTCAAGAACTCGAGGTCTACAAGACTCCTCTACTCCCGAGTCGCATCCGAGGCTCAGCCGCACTCCCGGACATGTTCAGACCCAAGAAGGCGGCACAACGTGCGCTGCTGATGCAGGCCGATCGGGACGGGCGACCGCGTCTAGGGCTTTCCGATTCTCAGGGCATCAGTATCGGGGAGGAAAGCAGCAAGGGCAAGAAGGGCAAAGGTGTGGCCGCGAAGCCGTATGAGGGCCAAGGTGGCATGAAGAAGCTGTTGGCGAGGAGAAGGATGGAGGAGGTCGAAGAGAAGGAAAAGGAGAAAGACTTGGCCATCGAGACGGACGAGGAGGGAGCTGATGATAGGGAGAAGAGGGCCGCGGTCGAAAAGCTTGTCAAAGGATTGGAGTCAACGCCTGAGTCTGCGCCGGAATCTGGTAGTCGTTCGCAGTCGACTTTACGTGTCGGGCGTACGAGGACCAACAGGTCCCACTTACCAACTGCCAAGCCCAAGCCGAAGAATAGGTTCTCAGCCGTTTATGAGGATGAGGAAGGAGATGATGCGATGTCTCTTCGAGGTGTTGAGGCAGAGGCAGATGCACCTTCTCGTGCGGCTGCGACGGAGTCTATCTATGAGCCACCGAAAGGATTCAGTTTCGCGAACGTACGTTCTCTGTCTCGTGTTTGTTCTCGTCATCTCACTTAACTAATTTTTTCGCCAGGCTGCACCGATCCGACACGACGTTTCTACGGCGAAGGAGCCGCCGATCGCTGCTCTTCCGTTCTCGCTGACTGCCAAGCCCGCGGCTTCTACTCCTGCTCCTGCCCCGGCTGCTGCTGCTTCCGTCACGGTCACACCAGCTCCAGCGTTCCCGTCTGTGCCTTCTATCTCGCTGATTCCTCCCAGTCCCGCCAGCGCAGAGAAGGAGAAGGAGGAAGCTACATCCACAAGCACTCCCTCAGGCTCTGTCCCGAACTTCTTCGCGAATTCCGCGATCCTCAACAAGCCCAGTGCGCAGCTCCCATTCTCGCTGACACCAACACCGGCGGCGGCACCAACACCTCAGTCGGCCGGCATGTTCTCTTGGGGTGCGCCGAGTGAGAAGAGTGAAGCAGCACCTTCATCTTTGTTTGGTGTTCCAGCATCCGACAGTTCAAATGCGGAGGCCAGTAAGGCTGGTTCCAGCACCCTCGCGCCGTCCTTGTTTCCTGCGACCGATCCCAGTAACCCCGTATCCCCGATGTTCGGGGCAGTGGAAGCTAGGACTCTCAAAGGCGTGCACCTGGGACCTGCTAAACCTGATGCTCGGCCGACTCCCCCTCTGTTCTCTGGACTCGATCCTAATGCTCCGTTGTTCGGCCGAGCTCCACCTGCGAATGCGGACAAGGATGCAGCGCCGTCTAATAGTGCTTTCTCATTTGGTGCACCTCCCAAAGCCGTCGAGACGTTTGTGTCTCCGACGGCGGCGGCGACTGCCGCTCCCGCACCTACCCCATCCCCTTTCTCTTTCGGCGCACCCGCGAAATCCGAAGAACTCAAGGCAGCACCYGCGCCGGCTGCCTCTCCTTTCAGCTTTGGTGCACCTGCGAAGGTCGAGACCAAGACGGAGTCCGGCGATACCCCCAAACCACCCGCTCCATCTTCGCTATTCCCGACCTCATTGTCCGCGCCGGCCCCCCTCTTCACTGGCTTTGGAACGCAGTCCGGCTCCACGGCTTCCTCGCCAGTCGAAGCTAGCAAATCACCGTTTTCCTTCGGTCAAGCAACTGCGACCACGGTCACACCGAGTACCAGTGCTCCAACCATAGAGGCCCCGAAGCCTCTGTTCGGAAGCGCTACTGCACCACCAGCGACACCCACTTCTCCGTTCTCGTTTGGAGCCCCGACAAGCGCTGTCAACGAAGCACCCACTCCTGTAAAATCACCATTCACGTTTGGTTCGTCCGCTCCGTCCACGCCCAACCCGGAGAAGCAAACGTCAACCTTTCTGTTCGGCTCGTCGACAAGCGGGACCAATAGTACGGACGTGTCGAAGACCTTCGCGTTCGGGACGAGCACACCAGTGAGACCCGTCACTCCACCACCAAGAAACGACAATGAGGTGAATATGGACGAAAGCCCCATGCGCGGTGGCGGTATGGATGTCAACAACAGCACACCTGCGAAGCTGACTGCGTTTGGATTCGGAGGCCCGTCATCGAGTACGGCCTCGCCGTTTGGTCAGCAGCAGGAGAAACCGACTTTGACGTTTGGAGGGTTCGGGCAGCAGTCATCATCTGCTTCTTCCAATCCCTTCGGGTTTGGTTCCTCCACTTCGATTCAGCAGCCGACTTCCGCTACATCCTCGTCAGGAGGATTCGGAGGGTTTGGAGGAGGCGCGTCTGCGTCTACCCCGACATCGACATCGTCACCGTTTTCGTTTGGTGGGGCACCAGCTGCGCCCGCTTCCAACAACCTCTTTGGTCAACCATCCTCTGCATCAACCACCCCCGCGAGTCCGACGTTCCCTCAGCCTGCTTCATCCTTTTCGTTTGGCGCACTTGCGGGCCCACCCTCGATACCCTCTAATCCGTTCGGGTTTAGCGGTAGCCAGCCTACTTCGCCTGCAGGGTCAAACGCAGGTCTCCCGTCCGGCGGCGGATTCAGCTTTGGAGGAAATTCAGGGGCGAGTAACGGGAATGGGTCGCCGAGTCCGTTTGGCGGGAATGTGCCGTTGCCACCTGTTACGGGCGGTGGTGCTCCAGCAGCAGCAGGTGCATTGTTCACTATGGGATCGGCACCGCCTGCAGGTGCGAGGCCAGTGAAGAAGATGCCCAGTCGGCGTGGTGGGAAACGCTGATTGTTTGTCGTTCACTCATCACACATCACACCTCCGAACCTCATACCTGGAACTTTGTTGTGGATATATTTGTATCACCTGTTCTACCTTGCTCGTTCCTTCGTCCCGCACAACATGCACACTACCGTTTTGACCGTTTCGTTGGCGGTAGGGCAAAAGGCCCTGCCTGGGGTTGTGGAAGTGGAAGCTCTCCTCTACCCATGCTAATCTATTCTTGGAGTCCTCTCTTTCTCTCTTTCCTCTCCGTTGCTCCTTCTCTTCTCTTTCCACGTTTTCAAGTACCCCAATATACTCCTCCCATCCGTATATATTTTATTCCATTCCACTTGTTTTTCCAAGTTTCTCCTTACCTGCCACTTATCGATTATCCCTTGAGTTTTCGTGTCTTCGTGTTCTCTCTTTCTTTCCGTCTGTTCTCACTCAACTCACACCGCCCACATCGAACATTGTTGTTTTCAATCCACTCGATACACCATCAAGCATGTCCACATTTCTTTTTTTTCGTCTGCGTTTCTCTCACACGTCTCGTACGCAATGCATCACATAGTAGGAGTAGGTAGCACATCTCTTTTTTTCTTTGGCTCAAGGCCAACAACGCAATTGATAGGTAGACGTAGCAACAGTAGTTTCTGTTCTAGTTCTGGGGATGATCATGTAGGCTGAAGGCCTGTTCTGCGTATTATATTTGCACGCACGCTCGCGATTGTTGGGCTTACTTATGATCTGTGTCCATGATTGTCCATTTTTCTTTCGACTCCGTCTCTCGAGGATGTCGGAGTTCAAATGAGTGAGAGCCTCAATCGGTAACGGCTCGCCAAGCCACCCAGCCTGAGCAACAACGGTGATCTGGGTTTGACTCTTTCCTCACACAAACCGACGCCTGGTTCAACGATGGACAATATTAATAGTAACCCAACACTCAGTCAAGGTGAATCCTCAACCTGAGCAACTGCTTCTGCCGAACTGCAGTGGAAGGGTTTTTCGCCGGTGTTCCGACCCCATATCCGTGCAAAGTTTCTTACGGCGGCAAGTGATGAAGCATCGATAAAGGTGTGTACTGTGAGACCTCAATTGATGATTAGCCAGGGATGCGCATCCGACATTGGCACACATTGGTATTGCTTGTCGTCCGACGTTGATCCTGACTGGGATCGATCGCATGTCGCTCAGCCGAATCTTGCCAAGTACTGGAGGGGGCTCACCGACAAGTATGGCGTAGACAAGCACTTACAGTTCCATTCTCAAGTCATCAAGGCAGAATGGGACGAAAAGAAACAAATTTACCACGTGCATGTTCGCGACTTGAAGACAGACGAGGTCCGCGTCGACTGTGCAAACGCTATAATCTCTGCTATAGGCCAACTCAATGTAACCAATCACTCCAAGGGCCTCGAAGGAGTCAGGTCAAAATTCAAGGGCAATCACTTTCATTCGGCTCGATGGGATCACACAGTGGACCTCCGCAACAAGCCAACTGCAGTGATAGGCAATGGCGGTTCCGGGTATGTTCGCTCATTTCATTTCGATCGTCGCCCTTACCTTCGTTTGTTCATCGTAGCTGTCAATTTATGCCTGTCCTCTCGCAAGACCCTACCACCAAGATCGTCAATTTCTGTCGCTCGCCTGGGTGGTTTTTACCAGATGTACGTACCAAGTACCGGTCGCATAGCACGTTCTAATGACTGCCGATAGCTTCGCGTGAATTTGAACAGTGGAATTCGCTGGGCGATGAGAAACATTCCCTTTGTGAAGACAATGGCTCGCTACTCCGTATTCATCCAAGTATAACTTATTCTTGCAAACATAATGGGGCAACTTAACTCACGTACTGAATCACAGCATGAGATGATATATTTTTCCTTCTTCGTGTTTGGCAAGAGCAGTCTAATAAAGGCCGTAAGTACCGATCAGATCAATCAATACCCACCTTGTTTGACGTCTTTCAAGCCACTGGCTTTGTACATCAAGAGTCAAACCCCAAAAGAGTATTGGGACAAGATCATACCGACCCATCGTGAGTACTATATTGTCGTCGATTGTTCGCCTTCAACTTATGTTGTTGTAGCCTCCGGCTGCAAGCGTTTCATCATCGACGTAGGATACTTGAAGGCTCTGAATCAAGAGAACTTCACTGTCAACTACGACGGCGTTGCAGAGGTCACAGAGACCGGAATCCGGACGAAAGCGGGTATGTTGACAGAACCCTAACTTCGTTTCTTCTGGCTGATGATGTGCCGCAGGCCAGTTCATGGAGTTCGACGTGATAATCGAGGCAACGGGATTCGTTGCAGTGAGTGTTTCCTTCGTGTCGACACCTGTCACCCTCATTATCTAATACACTACCTAGGATGAATACCCCATCGAAGTCTCGGGCATCGGAGGGAAGACCATTCAAGAATATTAACATCATAATGGTTCCAGATGGTCTATACCAATCAGCTTCTTGAACCCGTGATCAAAGGTTTGGCATCCTCGTTCGTCGTGACCGAGAAGGCGGCGAACTCCTACAACGAACGTTTGCAACGAACATTGCGATCATCCATTTGGGCAGGGTTTACGTCCTGGTACCGTTCTGGCCACGATGGCAAGGTCACCAGTGTCTGGCCGGGGTTCATTTGGACACAGTGGTTGTGGCTCAGGGAACCGATCTGGGCCCATTATATTGCCACTGGGGGAGAAGCATGGGAGCGGCGTCGACAATTCAGCAGGATGATTTCCTTCGTGAAAGCTGTTTCTTTGCTGATAGTTGCCTTGTGGGTGAGCTTGAACTGGAGATTAGTCCACAGCACCTTCGCAAATTTGTCGATAGGGATGCACTGAAATTGACTCTGTATCTATGTACTTACCGAATATACCTGAATGCCGCTGCCAACTGGGACTCGGAGAGCGATCGCATTAATCTATTTGGCCGTGTTTGCTAGTCCCATTGTGGCGCTCACACACTGGCAGCACCCAGTCCTTATTGAGCTGAATTGCTACCAACATGGAGGTTTGTGCGTAACTCATTGTACATTGAAACGCATTAACTCTGAACTATAGCATGACCTGACTGCCCACGATGGCATGTAAGTACCACGGTGCAAATTTTTCTCGCATTGTGATAGACAACTTCGCGACAGTGATTCACGAATCACGAATCACAGGCTGGCACCAGTGTCCAGCAGACGACAAACCATAACCAAGTTTGTACCGACATGAACTCCAAGAATCCCGGAATTCCTGCTCCGAGTACCGACTAGATTCCTTCAACAAGAATGCGTGTGAGTCGTGCACGGTCCCTCAGTTGGGATCCAATAATTTGCCCACGCAACGTCGGGGTGTGCTTCTCGAGCAGATCAAGCGAAGACCATCATTTTCCACAAGGAACTTCACCTGATGACTACCAGACGTTATACCCAGGCGCGACGCCCTGGACAGCAACAGTATTTCGGACTGCTGCCGAAAAGATTACGCGCCACGTACCGATGTTGTGTTGATACGCCGTGCAATCATGGTGGTAGTGTGATCTTTTACGGACGGATGATAGTATTATATACTACAAGTTGTTTGTAGAGAGAACGAAGACATCCCATGCAGCGAAGAGTGATTACTTTGTACCAGTCGCACCGGACTGCTCAGATGGCACCCTTGATGATATCCGCGCCCTAGAAATAATGATCGTCACTCAGACTACCGGAGAACTGCATCGAGAGATTACTCACCTTCTCTCCGATAGCAAACGCCAAAGTTTGAGGATTCGCAGACAAAAGCTAGGCCACAATGTCTAGTCGGGCTCCTTACCGGTGTCAAAATGCAGATGCTCACCAATGGAATAACAGAACAATCGACCTGTACCGAAAGATATAAGTACGATGTATGGAACAGCTTGGAGGTCCGACGACTCACAACTCGTAAGTTCGTCGTGCCATAAACGAGCAACTTGCTATCGACGACACCACCGTTGTCCTTCGGCGACATAGAACAAGTGGCGACAGGATGGAAGAGGGTCGACATCATCGCCTTAGCGATCTCTTTCAACTCCTCATCAGTTTCATTGCCGGAGGGAACGATATTCTTCACAACGAGGTCGTTGAATGGCACCGTTTTTACGAGGTTTAGCGAGAAACGCAAAGTCTTCACCAGAATCTCAAGATCTGCTGGATTGGAGAAGTAGTTGGGGTTGATAGAAGGCGGGTCAGTCGGGGAGGTCGATTTGATGTGGACGGTTCCGCGAGCGTACGCGTGGCTGTAAACATTCATGAGTGTAAGGTAGCGTTTGGCTGGGTCCACCACCATGCCGGGAATTGGGAAGTGACCATTGAATAACATGATCCTGAGAAAAGGTTATTTGACTACGGGGACACAAGAGCGAAACAATACGCACTGTGAAGTGGGAGTTGCAGGGTCATCGACGAACTTGCGCAAAGCCTCATAACCTTTCTGGATACCTTTCTTTATTTCTGGCTTCGTGTTCTGGAATACTTCCGACGCAGAAGCTTTGAGTGTAGCCTTTGCCTCCCAGTCCTGAACGTCTGCGCGGGTTCCTATGACGCTCGCAGGCACAAAGGCGAAGAAGGAAGCAGGGAAACAAGACAACATGCCTTTCTTCTCCTCGCTATACGCATTATGTCAATCGAGAAGTCAGAAGGTGAGATTTAAAGCGCATACTAGAGGGCTTGTTGTCTCGCCAATCCTTCTGGGCTACCGTACACCTCAATTGTATCAAGAGAGTTGTCGGCTTCCACGATCACGGGGACAAAGCCGTGGTCCTCTAAACAAAATCATCAGCATTTGAGCCCCTGAGATGACTCGCAAGATACGCACGGAGATTTTCACCAACACCAGGCAGATCAATGATGGGCTTGATCCCATGGGACGACAGTATATCTTTGTCACCAACGCCCGACAGCTCCAACAATTGTGGCGTCTGGAATGATCCTGAAAGCAAATGCAGGTCAAAAATTGTCGAGACACCCACGTAGAACGATCATACCCGTGGATAGTATGATCTCTTTCTGAGCTGCCACAGTGAACGTTTTCCCATCCTTGATGAAATCCACGCTGACTGCACGTTGTAAGTCACCCGCACTCTCTAGGTTGACCTATTACTCCTTCATCAGCTTCGTGTTCAACAACTCAAACCAAGATCTCCACCTTGGCTGCGTGAGCGCCAGTAAGAACGAGCAAGTTAGGACGCGAAATGTTAGGTGCGTAGTAGCCACTACCAGCATACGAGCGAGTCATAGTACTGGGATCAACGGCATTCATACCGAGGAATGCTCCAGTGGGGCGTCCGCTGTACTATAGTTCCGAATGAACATAACGCGACTCTGGATGTCATAAAAGACGCACAGCATCACTGTTACGAGGAAGTCCGAGTGTCTCTAGCGAGTCCAAGATGGCGGTGTGGACTGGGGTAACCAGCGCAGGGAAGGAATGATGAATGGGTCCTAGCATAGTGCGTCAATGTGAGCAACGAATTACTATATACCAATTCAGCATCTGAGCGTACCTTCCGATCCGTGGTTCAGCGCATCTGGGATGGCCGCGTAACGCACGGTGTCTTTTTCGGACAGGTTGTTTGGACCAAGACTCTCGCTCTGGATAGTTCATGGTCAGCACTGTAGTAATGTTAGATTATGGAGTTCGTACCTTCTTCATGTATTTCAGCATGTTTTCCCAATTCCATCCCGGGTTTCCGAGATCCTCCCAGCTATCTAATTCAGCTTTCCCGGGGCGTAAGAGTACAAGGAAATTCAGCTGCAAAGCACCGTGAGTGGATCTTCTCACCATGCGCTATAGTCAACACTTACAAGAGAGGATCCACCCAGGCCTTTGCCGCGAGGGTGGAACATCGCCCTGTTATTCAAGTGCTTCTGTGGTTCACTGAACAACGCCCAATCCAATTTGAGGTCCATCAGCCCACTGCCCATCATACCTAAAACAAAAGACGTTAGCATGTGGCTCATCTTGCAGCAAGGAAACACCTACCGGGAATGTTGACCTTAGGTTCATCTTTGTGGTATTCACCAGCTTCGAGGACACCGACGGTAACGGAAGGGTCTTCGGATAGTCTATCATGAAGAGCCTTTGAGATTGGCGTGTGTCGCTACTGGATGATATACATACCGCGCGGCAACAACTAAACCAGCGGTACCGCCACCTACGACGAGGTAGTCGAGCTTGCTAGATACGAGTTCTTCTGCGGTGGTGAGTGCTGGCATATCGTCTAAGGCAATTGTGATACCTTGAGGTTCACTACGGACCCTTTTATCGAAAGCCGATTGTGAAGCCCCGGGGTCGCCGATGCCATGACATATCTGAGACTGGCATCATACTTCCAGGATCATAGAGTGGACCGCTGACCCTCGCAGGCAGGTCCCGACCTAGATTGGCGTAGAGTAGTATCGTTCCAAACATAATGCCAAGGGCTGTTCGGATGCTCCAACTCGGTCTGCGTCGAAGTCGGACTGCCCACCAATTTGGCGTGAGAGTCTAAGTTCGCCTCAAACATTGAGTTCACCGGCACCATCACTGAGGTTATGAGGTCCTCCTGGGCGCCGTTGACTTAATTCGAATTAGACCGAGCATTCGACCGAACACCGAACAGGCCCTTGGCAAGCTTGCTGTACAGCATTGATGTGATGGTCCGACTATGGTCCTGTCTTCGAGATTAGATCAGGCCATATTTCTTCTGACGAACTTCCCGCGGAGGAATCTGAACAAGGTTCGAAGTACTATCAGATAGCGGGAGTTGCAAGATTTTGAGTACATAGCCTACCAAAATGAAACCACGCCCTTTGAGGTCTTGATTTTTGCACCAATCGATAGAGGAGCTTCGTCTTCACAAACTTATGACCTTATGAAAGCTCACTTGGAGGGGAGAGGAAATACGGAGGGATTCCGGTAGAGGACGTCAAAAAACACGTAGAGTTGCA
>SGPM01000421.1:0-20443 GCA_004802725.1 Antrodiella citrinella
GGAAAGTTGAACGCGCACACGAGCGGCCGCGTCTGGTCGTCGTAGATGTCGTAACTGTCTTCCGGCTGGGCGTTCGCGGTAGCCATCGCCATGAACTCGCTCCAGCTCATCGACGCGGCTGACAGCACTGGCTCGAGCCGTGGACGGCGTTGAGTATCGCCATCGCGGATGCCGATGAACAGTCGTGTGAGTTCGTCGGGAGGGCCTGCGGCGTCCATGTGGAAGGTGTACATGACTTCAGCTAAGGCTTCGAGAACACCAGAACGGACAGTCGGTGCTTCGTCCTTGGACATGGGAAGCATGACCTTCAAAGCCAGCTTGTGCTTCTCATCAGAGGGAAGTCTTGACAAAATCGCGGGCAGAGCGAAGAGGGCAGAATGACGAACTTGCCACACCGTATCGTGACACAAAAGTTCGAACAGCGGCAGCTGAACAAAAAATCAACACAAATTGCAGAAGATCAGGATTGTGAAACGAACCAGAGATGCAGTGACAACCTCAGAGGGCACTACCTTTGCCAAAGCACCAACGACAAAGCTCGCCTCTCGCCGGACCCAGTACACCGGGTCAGTCGACACCCTCTCGACCTCAGTCACAAACGCCGCCTGGTGTTCATCCGACATAGTCACTATACCAATAAACATATTCAGAACCTCAAACCATTAGCAAGAGCAACGAAATACTTACCACTCGCGGTGACAGCAGCCATCAAGCTCATACTCGACAACCTCCCCACAGCCGCCTCCTCGTTCAGATCAGCGTCCTCCTCACCCACCCAGTTCGTCACATACGTAACATTCGCCTCCAACCCACTGCCAAATCTCTGCCTGTCCTCCTCCTCGCCCACCGGCAGATCTCCCGGTGACCTGGGCGGCACCCAAGTGCCTGTTGTCACAGCAGCCGGTGACCCAGAGTGACTGTAGACTTGCGCGTCACCGGGCGGTACAGGTGCGAGGTGGAAACTGGATGGTACGGGAAGAGCAGACGACGTCGATGCAACCGAAGTGGCCGGAGACGAAGGCGTAGTGTAGTTCGAGAGCAACGATGGCGTTGAGGAGAAAGACGAAACGGCGGAGAGCGCAGGCGAAGGTGACATGAACGGCGACGGCGCCGCGTTCATGAACGGTGAGGACAAAGCCGGGGACGCGTTTATTTCAAGCGGCGGTGAAAGCAGCCCAGAGGCTTGGAAATCAGCAAACGATGTAACGGGCGGGGGCACGACGATGTTCAAAGATGTAGTAGACGCCGTCGGCGACACTATCGCAGGGGACGTGCGATGTCCGTGTAAGCCTTCGTTGTGAGACGGAGCCACCGTTGGGAAATACGAATCATTCCCTGGCGAAGATCTGTGTGCATGGTGAGGAGAGTGCCCGCCGGCAAGCGGCGTAGCAGCGGCAGTTGTAAGTCCGCTACCACTCGTTGGCTCGCCGTCAGCAACTTCCTCAGGCAAATCCAACCTACCCATACCAATGACGACCTGGTGTATCATCTCTCGCTCGAACAATCGCCTCTGCTCCTCGCCAAACAGCCCAAGCTCGGAATACTGCTCCTCATCTTCCTCGTCTTCTAGCGGATGAACAGAAGGATCAGCAGGCAGCTGCGTAGAAGTATGATGCTCAAAATCGTCAGCCTTACGGACCCTCCGGAGCAATTCCACGACCGCATAACGCGCCGGTCCGCCTACATGCGCGTTAGCACTGAGTAAGAGCGTCCCTAAGATCGGGGTGAACGACTGTACACTGATCAATGCCGGTTCGTCCGCTGGGGTCCCAGCCTCGGCTTCCGGGTCGCTCGGGGACCTATGGCTCAGCGGTGACGGATGGTCTGGGGTATGTGCCTGTGACGGAGGTAGTGGATGAACAGGCGCGATGTTGTGATTGTGAGGGGAGGTCAACGGGTTAGAGTGTGCCAGTATCGTGAGAGGGTTGTGATGTCCATGACGCGTAGAGTCGGGAGAGGACATCGAATGCAGAACTTCAGGTGACGTCTGCCCACTGGATTCAAATTCCGAATGCTCCGACTCTGCCGGAGGAGTAAGATGTGAATACGCAGTATCCGGCGTTGCATCGTGCAGCCGAACCAGCATCTCTTCGTCAAAGTATTGAGGATAGTCGCTAGCATCAACTTCCTCATCGACGAGTTTGCATCGCGTGACGAACCACCATATGATGGGCACAAGTTCGGAAGCCAACGCTTCTTTGACTGCTTCATCTGGAGTTTCTACATGTGTGAGTGAGGTACCCGATACTACTCAGCGAAGCTGTACTCACCATCGTCCATAGCAAGTCCATTGAGCAACGGCAATACATACTGCACGGCTTCGTCAGGGCTGATCGTGTCCAGCGTGGGAGGATACTGCCCCTCATCATCTTGAGGGGGCCCAGTCGACACCAACGACCCACCTTCACCGCGAAGCAGAGTCCCTAAGCTCTTGGCAATGAAAACTCGGTGAAAGCCGACCCTGCTTCTCGAAAACAAGTATATCTTCTCCAAAGTGCTGTACCCCTCGGTATCAAAGTCTGTAAGGTCCTCGGATTCTGTAGTCTCGTCAGAAAACAGCGGATTTGTGATAGCCGGGTTCGTGCCAAAGGTAGCGGGTAGAACAGTATCCGGTTCGGTCAGAATATCCTGTGGATCTGTAAACTGGTGAACCGTCGGAAAGTACGACATCTCTGCCGCCGACGCGCTGCCTTGGTCGGCGTGATAGAATGGGTTATGCGCCGAATGCTCGTGACGTCTCTCATCACTGACTTCGGCTTCCGTCCGGGGATCAGACGAGGCGGTCGTGGGCTCATCTCTCCCCAAGCCAGGTGCCTGGAAGTTGAACGGGTTAGTAGCACCCAACGGCGACCCAGGTTTGTTCGAATTGATCTGCGGCGACGGCAGCAACGGCGCAACACTGAGCGGGCACTCTTGTCCCAAGGGCGATCTGACAGCCGGTACCGTAGAGTTGCCGAAAGACGCTGGCATGTGTATCCTCAATCCCAGCGTTGCTGACGACCCTGTCGACGACAAAAGCGAAGACGGGGAAGCGGGTCGGGGTGAAGAGGAACGCCGTATCGGTACGTGAGGCATCAGTGCCGGGCTTCCCGCACGTGTTGATATCTGTGCCTGTGCGACGGAAGGTGAGAAAGTGTCTCGGGACGAGGCGCCATGCAGCGGGGGCGAAGGCATAGGTGTGCCCTTTAGTGGTACATGATTCTGCAAACTGACTGAGCTCTCAAACGGATGGAGCGAAGTGCCTGAGATGGGTGGCGGGAGGTAAGGCGGGGGCGTAGTCGACTCTACAGGGAGAGGCATTGGACTAGGTACCGTAGGAATATCATTGGCGGTAGTAGCGGTAGAACTAGAGGCAGATGAGCTAGAAGCAGGCACGGCGTTATTAGGAGGTTGTCCTGTTGGTTTAATATTCTGTAGGGGAACATCGGACGGATAGTGGCGAACGAGCACAGACGTCGACGGACTCTGCCCGAGCTGAGTGTGGAACGGGGATAATGGGCCATAGATGGGCCGGGGAGACGCTATGCCCAGTCCTAAACCAAAGACGTGCGAGCTGAACGAACGAGACTCTAGCGGTGGCGACTCGAGGATGGGACCAGGGTGCTCTGGGCTGGGGTGGTGGAGGTTTTCTGGGAGGTCTCCTGGAGAAACAACGGGCGAGCAGAGCGGAGATGGGGGCGTTGATGTGTCGCGAGCCGGATGATGAGATGGAGAGGCGGGCGTGGTCGAAAGCGACGCTGGGGCGGAAGGGACAGCAGCGGTGGTGGAGTGGGATGAAGAAGAGGAGGAGGGAGAAGAAGGGGCGGAGGACTGAGCGAACATGAAATGTTGAGGAAACAGGAAGGATAATAGGATTCCCATGTAATAACTGGCAACGCGATCTGTATGTTTTGTTTGTGTGGCGGATTAAAACATAGAAAAAGGGTGCGCACGAGTGATTGGTCAAAGTCGGCAGGAAGAGAAAGGGAGAGCGAAGAACTGAGAGAGGACGGGGACTCGGGGGATCTGGGGGCCGTTAAAGGCTAGAATCTCGACGACTGGGGTCCGGAGTCGCGAGGCGTTGAGAAGAGGGATATGTTGGTATGACGCAAGGGCAGCAGGGAGCAGGAGGAAAGAGCGCGGCAGAAGACAACATATGGGCTCGCGTCCGCAGAGAGGGTTGTTTGCTGCTAGCTCTGGCGGAGAGGAGGTGCGGGGCAGATCCGGAGTGAAAACGTTAAATGCAGCGTATGGACGGTAAGCTATGACGGCATGAGCGACGCGCTGCTGACGATGAGGAGCTCGAGGGGGCGGGAACTCACGGACGAGGAACACGACGGCGAGGACACAGGGGACGACGAGCGCGCGGACGTGGACGTGGCGGGGCTCGACGAGGAGAGGGCGGAGGCGGGAGGGCAGGATTCACGGCAAATTGAAAGTGGGCGTGGGTCTGCCAACAATGATGTCACCTCTCATCTAGGCTGTCCGGCGACCCAGCGGCACCGCCAGGCACCACACTGACGTCACACCACTCCCTTTTAGCGTTCAATCTAGATTGCCTACTTCGACTACTCTACTACAGTTGTCCCCTCACAACCTTGTCCAGGTTCTCCGCAAAGTACCGCACATTGTTCTTGTTCAACCCCGCCATCGAAATCCGCCCGTTCGTCGTCAAGTAAATGTGCGCCTTCTCCGTCAGCGCTAGGCTCGCCTCAGTCTTGATTCCCGTGAAACTGTTCCCCGCACACGTATCAGTGTCAAAGTCTGAGGAGAATCCTCGAAACAGAAAAAACATCACTCTCTGTCCATCGCTCCAGGCCTCACATCCAATGGAGCGAAACAACTGACGGCGCATCTCCAGAAGCACAGTCACCGAAACACGCCCACACAGACGCGATCGCAACAATCTTGTGGAGTGAACGAAACGCACCTGAACATCCCAATCTGGTTCACGATGTGGTCCCAATTTCCCGGCGTCTTCAGCTCCTCCGTCAACAGCTTGTGCAGCTCTTTTCGCATCTCGATGATCCTGTGTGCCATCGTCCGGATGTCGTCCTTCCATTGCTCGAACAAAGCAGGGTCGTTCAGGATCAAGGCCACCTGTAAAACGTCATGTCATGAGCTGCGCATACATTGAACGGGAAACCCTCGGGACTACGTACGAGACGAGCACCGTGTGCAGGCGGATTACTGATCTCGCTGCGCTGCAGGACAGACAGTTGACTCTTGACACGGTCCGCGCCTTCCTTGGTGGGTGCAATGATGTGCAACGCGCCAACACGCTCGCCATACAACCCAGCGTTCTTCGCAAAGCTCTACACATATCACATTCGTGAGTAAATCCGTGCACACCGGCATGACGACAACAAGCCGTGACGAGCCCTATCACGCCTCGCCTCGGACATTGGGAGATCAACGCACCTGGCAAACCAACAACGGCACGCCCCTCTTCACAAACTCCCGCACCGCCCACGCATCGTTCACCAAGTCGCCACTCGCGAAACCCTGGTACGCGCAATCGAAAAACGCGTAGTGGTTCTTCTCCAAGATCACATCGCAGATCTTCCCCCACTGCTCCCGCGTCGGGTCGACACCGGTCGGGTTGTGCGCGCACGCGTGCAGGAGGAACACAGACCGCGGTGCAGCGGTGCGGAGGGTCTCCAGGAACGGCTCGAACGCGAGGCCGATGGTCGCTGCGTCGTAGTACGGATACGTCACCGGTTCGATCTGCACATTCCGGAAAATAGCGAAATGGTTCACTACATGGTTTCGGATCAGCATAAATACAGTGTTGCATGGCAGCAGTGAACTCACCCCACGTCGGATCACTCAAATACACCTTCTTGCCTTCCTCCCCAAAGTGGTAGTACCGACTCAAGAAGAGCGCTCCGAGATGGTTCGCGCCTGTCCCGGAGATGGTTTGGACGCTCACGACGCGGTTCTCTGCGATCGCCGGCGAGTCTGCGCCGAGGATCAACTTCGCAGCGGCCGCAGTGAACTGGGGCAGCCCAGTGATGGGGAGGTATTCATGGTCGATGTTGGGATCGTTCAGTAGAATTTGAGTAGCCTGCCGTAACGCGATCAATCATAAGCGATAAATTGCATAGACATGGAAGGGCGGACGCACAGTCTTCACGACGGGCAAGACCCACGGGTTGCTGTTGTCATCTCTGTATGCGCCGACACCGAGGTTGATCTTCTCGGGGAACGGATCCGCCTTGTACGCAGCTGTCAATTTGAAGATGCTACACGTCCCGACATCAGCACCTGCATCCGCTTTGCCATCCCACCAGTCATCTCACCTGTCCGGAGGCGCAAGCGGCACCTCGCCCCAGTTCTCTGCAAGAATGAATCGGGACGTTTCAGACCGGACGATCTCCCCAAAACAGCGAGTGCAGACAGAACCGGACGCACCAGCAGAAATCGACATGGTGTTCTCGTTTGGATTAGAAGGTCCTGCGATATGCGTCAACACCTGCTTGATCCTATGAGCCATCGGGAGTAAGATCGTCAGTTCTTTCCAATCACAGACACGCTCCGAGGCAATTGAGAGAAAAGAATGCAAGGAAGTCAGGGGAGAGTGGAGGTGAAGATCACAAGCCCATCGGGGTCGGAGGAGTCTATATGAAGGGATCAAGGTGTCGCGTGAAAAGCCTTTTACTCACTCGAACCCAAACCCGGATGTGTTTGGAATTTTGTCTCTGGTGAGCAGCCGTCAGCGACGCCGGACGATTGTAGCAGCGGTGACATCTCACATGTGATTTCGAGATGCTGCACTCTCGTTCAGTGGTTCGACGACGTTGAACACTGGTATCACCACGAATGTTGGGTATGGTAGGGAGGTGAGAGAGAGAGAAGAAGAAGGATCGATGATCGAGGTCCCCAACCATTTCACTCTTAAGCTTACTTATGCCATTCGTACCACTTGATCCACGCCAATTCCCTAGGGAAGCCCCGGAACCCCACAGTCCTAGACCGGCCCAGCTAGAACACATTCATAAGAAAGCATATGCCCAGAACAATTGGCAAATGGCGATTGGGCGACCTGAGCAGTGGTTTGGCCCGGCAGTTGGCGGGAAGTCCGGATACGGATCCTGAGGCTGCGGAGATCAAGTGCAGTGCGGGGAAACGCGGGGCACACGAGCGGAACACAACCAGGCCCCGCGGGTCTCGTCGGGTGGCTGCAGTCACCTCTGCGGCGAGTCTCACCTCAGCGCATCCAAGTGCAAGCGGATTTCCGACATTCAACGCACACTGGAGACGGGTTCCGAGAAAGACCACGCATGATATTCTATGCCTGAGGAACGCCATAACTAGAGGGTGAATGGATTTACACTAAGATGGTACCGTATATGCGAGACAGAAAACGAGGAGGAGGGTAGATGCCGACATGGTATGTTTCCAGCTGCGCTTGCGCGGACGAGGTGGGATGGGAGCGGCGTGAGATGCATTAGATCACCCGAGGGAGGGAGACAACGATAGAGAAAGGGGGACAGGTCAAAGTAAATAACAAGATGAATGTATGCGCGAAAGAGCGTCCGTGTGTACAGTCGTAAAGGTCGTGGAAAGATATGATGGTGAAAGGGTGATGGTACAGGACCTGCTGATGCAACTGGTGGTAGTGGAAACGCAGGTGGAATGGGAAGGGAGAGCAGCAGGTCCGTAATATGAGGGCGGGGAGGTGGGCTGCCAGAGACCAGGCGGGCGAGGTGTGGCGGAGGTTGGTGTTACGCCATGGCCATCTTGGAGGCAACGGTACGTTCGCTCTCGAGTTTGGCTTTGTTCTTCTCGAACGCCTGCTGTCGACAGCTCTCCAAATTCTGGCAATTGTGATGCTCAGGCATGCGGTGCTGAAAGGGCAGAGCAAACCTTGGTCAGCATCACTGGTGGGCGGTAACCGTCGGGAGCATACGTACGTTGGCGCAGAACTCTGCTCTGCAATGTGGGCACTGGCCTACGAGACGAAGGACTGCGGAGTTGCAGCGAACCTCTCCCTGAAGTTGGCAGCGCTTCTTAGCGGGCATGGTGTCGTGTGAGAGGAGTTTGGTAGACTGTACAGAAAAGAATGGTAAGCGAATGCAGTTCCTAGGGTTGTCCGAGGATGTTGTGCTTACGATGGGATAGTGTTGTTGTTGAGGGAGGGAGGAGGATGGAGGATGGCAGAGGGGGGTTGTGCTTTGAGAGGGGGAAAGGGTGTGGCAGGTTTATAAGGGCTTGGAGGAGAGGGACGCGTCAGCTTGAGTGCTACAGACGGTGTCTTATCTCAGATCCACTTTGCAGTGTCGTCTGCACGTGGCGGGCGAGATCTCACCCGCCCGATCCTGTCTGCTCTTCCCGTTCCGACCATTTTCTCTCCCGCCACTTTGGTCTGTCATGTTTTCCGCATCCAATATTCATGCAAATAAGCTCCCCGGGCTGCTCAAGTTCAAACTTTTCACGTTATCGCCACACCGCTACGATTCGGACGAACTGTGTCGAAGGCGGAGGAATCCTTCTCCGCGGATAAGGGCAACCAACTCTAGATTTTCCTCTTGTTTCTAGGCCGGCAACTCGGTTCGCCTGCTTTTGTCGCGCCGCCACACGCAGAACAAGCAACCATCCTCACGACCGTACACACCGCGTTGTTAACCTCTCGTATTATTCTTGTCACACGCCTTTGTCAATCAAGCTCATTACCTCGAGGCACCCACGCCTCGTCCACCTGAAAACGTTGTCTCCAACGGGCGGGTCGGATGCCCCAGACGACTGACACGCCCTACAGCTCGCGCTAGACATACGCGGGGGGTCAGACTCATACACGCGCGGCTTCGGAGTCACACTACCCTGAAGTTTTTTCGGCACTTTTCCTTGCATACAAAACTTTGCGAGCTTGGCCCGAGGCCGTGTGAGTCGGATACCGAATCTCCTCTCGGAATCCCTCTCCGTCAGTCGAACCCAATGGCGCTCCGGTCTCGTATACATAGAACATAGAGTTTGCCTGTCAAGTGGTTATGAACTCATGATCCAACAGCATCGGTCTTCAATGTGTGGCCCTGGACGCAAAGATAGCCTGAATCAGCCAGTGCCACCACCTGGGACACGTCGACCTCGCCGGAATCACGTTTACTAAGAGCCAAGTTGAACGATGGACCTGAGCCTTTCAAGCGACACAATCAACCATATCTCTCTCTGGGCCTACGCACGCAAGCGATCCTGTGGGTTTGATTCTGGATCAAAAATCGAGTGATTGGGACAGGATTGGGACGATCTTCCGCTTCAAGCTTCAAGGTCAATCACCTCAGATACACGACTTTCGCACTCATCTGCGGCCAACGTTCTTTTTTGCAGTATCACTGTTACACCATGCGTTAGAATCTCCAGAGTTGCTGCGGCTGCTAGGGCAGAGGGTACGTCGGGGAATACCGCAGCGTTCGCCGCTGTGCATATGCAGCAACATCGCGAATCCTTGTGCGTCTCCGACGTCTGCCAGTGGCTGACTGCCACCTATGTCATACCATTCATTCCAAGTACACCGGTTCACACGGCAGTGCGAAGACCTTCTCGGCCGATCAGAGAAGACCCAAACCATGTTCAACTGGGATGATAGTGGTGCGTCGTGCTTACCGTACCCACATGTGGCCTCTTCGCCGAGCGAGGGGTTGATCATCCCGGAGTATTAGCTGGGCCGTGACTTCATCAATATAATACCGGCGTACATACGTATGACGAATGAATAAAACTGTATGTAGCCGTCGCATATACGATGATATTGTAGCCTGATTGTGATGAGTACAGTTGGTTTGTCAATTCACGATTGTGTATTGCTCAGGATCGATATCCAAAGCTCGCTGAGTTTCCCGTACACAGTATCAAGTGCTCTTATATAATGGCCCACTTACCCTGCGGCCCCTGCTTGTCTGATGTCATTATCAGCGGTGCCCATGCATGATGCATGATGAATCAGGAAGTCCAGCTTAGGCTGCAGGAGCTTCTTTGTCAGTGCAGGAGAGCATAATGAGGGATCTGGGTCTGCAGGAGTTGTGGTATGTGCAGTCGCGCCCCACACTACCGAAGGTGGTCAACAAGTTGACTCCGCCGTCCAAGCGGTACGAGAGCAGAAATGTTGTCAATGACAATTGCGAGTACAAATGTTGTGTGTGTCAAGCAAGACATGCTGTGGAATGAGAACTGATACATCGCGAATACATCTACATCTAAAAGATACACTGCCCAAACCCATCGTCCGAATGCTCGACCTCAATCACCATCTAACGTTCTTCTGGCGGTTCCGACTTGCCCCTTCTAAACCTCCTCGCCAGCGGACTTGACGTCGTCGGACTCCTCGAGTCCGCTGCCACTCCCAACGCCCGAGAAGGATCCGTCGGACTCTTCGTCGCCGTCGCTCCCGTCGCCCCCTTGCGTAAACTGGTCATGCTTACCACCCGCTTCACCATCTTCCCCATCCGCCCGCCAAAATCCTTCGCCTTGTCTCTCAGCTGCCCTCGCTCCGGCGACTTCTCCGGCGACTTCTCTCTGTGGTAGTAGCCGTTCCCGTTCGGACTGAGGGGCGACGACCTGTGTCCATTCAGATGGAGAGCCCCGCCCTGAAGGAACAGCGCGCTCAACCGATTTCCGCTTCGTCTGTTCTGGTCCTTCTCCCCCGAGACGTCGTGTTTGCGCGGACGCGGGCGCGCTGCCGGTACGGTCAGCTGCTCCTGAGATGAGCTCCTGGACTGGGGGCTGAGGAGATCGGGTTGAAGTGTGCGTTGATGAGAGGAGTATGCCTTTAACGTACCGATACGTCAGGATGTGGGCTCGTATCATCATGAGTAGAGACCCTCAGACTGCTGACCTTTGTACCATTACTATCTTGGAACTGGACAGAATTCTGGCTTGATAGCAAGCTCCCCCTGGAGCTACCGATGCTGCCTGTCGCAGATGCAGACGCAGATGTTGTACCGGATGTCGTGGGACTCGGCTGTGATGCAGTATCGAATCTAGGAGTAGGAATGGTGAGAAGGCTTTTCGGTATTGCTGCGGGCGGTTGAGGCGTGGACAACGTCGACACCGACGTGCTTGTCGTCGTGGGTACCTTTGACGAAACGTCTTCCGAGTCTGAGTCTTCATCCTCCGAGGTGGTGTAAACGTCCGACCCTGAACCCGAGACAGAACCACTAGCCTCGGACATAGTCAGATCAGTAGAGGGCTGATCCTGAGCGCGGTTTTGTGAACCGGGATTCGACGATCCAGACCCGTCTCTTGTATGTGCGGGCGCTGTGATGGTCTCCCGACTTGCATTCGCCTCCGCCAAAACGACGCCAGCGACAGCTGGAGGTTGGATTTTGGCGACGGTGACGTCCAAGTCTTCGTCTTCGTCATCTTCACTTGAGCTCTCTGCAACGGTGTCGAGCGTGGTCTTCACAAGCGGAGCTTCTTCGTGTGCGACAGTAGGAGTGGTGGTATTAGTCTCGTCAGCCTGACTGCTTGGCTCCTCTGCCTCCGCTTCATCCTCCTCCTCTTCGCTGCCCTCCTCGCTCTCATCGTCAGAAGTGTCCGTCTTCGGTGCCGGTTGCGTTGGCGCAGGCGCGGAGCTGGACGGTTGAGATGGTCCGGACGCAGCAGGCGGCGGAGGGGGAGGCTTGGTATCCGTGGGTGCCGTCTGATTTTCATCCTCCTCGTCTTCGTCCTCATCCTCCTCATCCTCGTCGTCCTCTTCCTCATCGTCCTCATCGTCGTATTCGTCCTCATCCTCGTCAGATCCTTCCTCCAAGACGTTCGCGATGGGTGCTGAAGTGGAAGGGACTGTGGGGACTGTTTGCGTTGAAGATGAGGGGGTGGCTGCTATAGGAACACTCGAAAGAGCAGCTGCGGGCATGGAAGCGGTCGCTGTCGCCGTCGTAGCAGGTGTAAGAGTAGCTACCGAAGTGACGACAGCTTCGTCGTCGTCCACTTCCTCGTCGCTGTCCTCGTCCTCGTCTTCGTCTTCCTCGTCTTCCTCCTCCTCCGATCTTTCGACGGGAGGTTTCGGTGGGGCTGCGGCGGAGACATCAGTAGTAGTAGGATGTGAGACGCCAGGTGCACTAGTTGAAGGAGTGGTTTGTGTGACAGGCTGAGCTTCAATAGCAGATGTCGCATCCTCCTCTTCATCGCTTTCGTCCTCACCTTCGTCGGACTCCTCGTCGGCAACGGCAGGCGTGGTAGCCGCAAGAATCTGAGGTTGCGCAGACGCAGGTGAAGTACCTTTGGCCTCAGCGGATGCCGTATATACCGAAGGCGGCACAGGTTCGACGTCACTTTCTTCTTCCTCGCTTTCTTCCTCGTCCTCGTCCTCTTCTTCTGAGCTCTCCTGCGAAGCGACAGGTGCAGCTGCTGCGGGCTCGGGAGCAACTGGAGCTAGAGGCGTAGCGGCGGGAGTGGGAGCCGCCGCAGCAGTAGGAGCGGGTTCGTCTTCGCTTTCCTCTTCTTCGCTCTCCTGTTCCTCCTCGCTTTCCTCTTCGTCCTCTTTGGCTTGCAACACGGTGACGGGCGCTGAGAGCTGAGACGCAGAGGACGTTTGTGGGGTCGCAGTCTTCGCGGTCCCATCTGGAACGGACACAGACGCAGGCGTTGTACCACTGGCGGTGGTCTGCTCCTCCTCGCTCTCGTCCTCTTCGTCAGATTCTTCTTCACTAGACTCCGCCGCCGCCGCCGCCGCCGCCGCCTTGGACGTGGGCTCTGTTGGCTTGGGAGGTGCCGACTGAGACGCAGTTGCAACTTGAGTGGTCTTCACATCGGCCTCGGCCTCAGTATCTCCTTCCTCCTCCTCCTCGCTGATCTCCTCCTCCTCCTCCTCCTCCACAGTCGCAGGGATCACCGCCGCCTTTTCTCCCTCACTCTGATCCGCCTCCTCACCGCTATCTTCTTCCTCGCTGCTCTCCTGCTCGTCAAACTGTTCAATCATCTTTGACCCGACAGCCCAACATCTCTTGACGTTCTCTTCCAGGGTCGTGCCCGCCTGGAGAGTTTCTCCCTTGGCGATGGGCGTGGCGTGCCACGCGCGGATGTCGTCCTCGTCGACGATATCTTCCTGGTAGAGCGCAGCGAGGATTTGGCCGAAGAGCGGTAGACGGGCAGATTGTGCGCAGTTATACTAGAAGGGACATAATGATATGAGCGGGGTTAAACACACAAGGAATGAACAGCGTGACATACCTGAAGAACCTCAACGGTCTCAACAGCGTCCACGCCTCCAATCTTATCAATCAACGCGCCCCACCTCTTCACGACACTCGCGATCTCCGTCCTCTGCTTCGCGCCGCCCTCTTCCACGACCTGTATCTTCTCAACGATTGCCTTCACGACCGCTTCTCTGACCTTCTTCAAATCCACGTTACTCGCCATACGCAGCGTCTTGAGCTCGACCGCGGCGTTGTCCACGGAGTGACCCTCGGCGAACGCACGTTCGAGGGATTGCGAAACTTCGTATTGGAACTCTTCTTGGGCGGCGGTTTCTTGGAGCGCATGGATGGCAGCGGCACCAGTGGCCGGAGATGAGTAAGATGTTGCACTGCTGACGGCGGATAGGGCGTTGGAGTGGAGGGAGTCGTCGGAGTCGCTGTCGCTGTCGGAATCGATATCGTCTGCGACGGAGTCGTCTTCGGGTTCGAGCTCCATGTCTGAGCATGTATCGCCTACAGAAAACACTCAGCTCAGGACTCGGAATGATAAACAACGCGGTAAAGTTGAACGTACCGAGACGCATGAGACGTTGATTGTAATAACGCTCAACCTCGTCAATGTCTTCGTCGTCTTCACGAGGACCTTGAGGCCATACAATGGCGTTAGACCCTTCACCAATCATTACCGACACATCGTCTTGGTCTATCAAACTATCAGCTGAAAAATTCGAACCAAACTTGATCAAAGTCACTCACGAGCTTCCACATCTTCCAACTCCGAATCCTCATCTTCATCATCCTCACTTTCGTCATGCTCCTTCCCAGAGCCATTCAGCGCCTTCTTCAACACCTCTCTCCTCTTCGACACCCTGTCAAACGGTCCGAGCCGCGCATTCTTCCCGAGCACGACTCCATCTCCGACCAAAGACCCCCGGTCGATCCGACTGCCCTCCTTGATCGTGACATTCGCGCCAATAATGCATTCTTCGATGACGCCACCTTCGCCGATCGTGGTGCCGTCGAAAATGTAGACGTTCTTGAGAACGACATTGGGAGCGATGAAGCAATTACGGCCGATGACGGACGCCTGGATGCTCGCGTTGTCCGAGATGGTGGTCCCGGCGCCGATGAGACAATTGGTGCCGATTTTGCACGTTCTATGCACGAGACAAATGTATAAACATTTCCTCCTGACAACGAAGTAGAAAAGCGGGAGACGTACCGGGAGAGGGATACTGAGTTCCCTTTGGCAATGTACTTGTTCCCTCGAAGATGCTCGTATGAGTGTCCTCCCGGGTGGTTGTCATCCGGCACTAGTGGGAATGTCCACCGCGCTAGGATATCTTTGCTATATGACAGATTCGGAATATTAGAGGTGGCTTTCAGGCTACGGGGAGGGCTGAACACACCTGACTGCGTCATAACTGCGCGTATCCGCAACACGAGCGGCATACCCTTCTTTGAGGACATAACAATGGATGTTCTTCATGAGCAGGTCGGACGTGAGCACGCCATGCACGAAGTCTCGACGAATGTCACCGTAGTCGAAATTATCTTGGAATAATGAAGGTACCTGCGCCACGAACACGTAAGAATAAGCTTCAGGGAAGGGTGTGAGGCTTTAGAGCTTACTTCTACGGAACAGACGTCTATGCAACAGTCAATCAAGTCATAGCGAACCTCTACTTCTGGATGTTCCTTGAATATCTCGCGGGGTATTTGTGCGACCTTCTTGGGTGGGTATCCAGTGACAGACTCATAATGCAAGCACTCCGACGTATTGGCGTCCAACACGAACACCGCCGACTCGCCTTGCGACCTAAACACGCTGTCAGCTCCCGGCACAACAAAGCACAGCGGGGAGAAACGCACCTCGACCTATGCACCGCCCCGCTCTCCTTCACACACATCGTCATAATAGCGTCCTTGTTCGTCCTCCTCCTCTCCTTGTGCACGCGCACGACCTCGTCGATCCGGACGTTGCTCACGAGGTCGCCCATGACCAGGACAAAGTCCGACGTGATGATCCCGCGCGTGTAGATGTCGCGCATCGCGTCTCCGGGCGTGAACGTCTCTTTCGACGTGATGATGGGTACGATCTTGAGGCCGTACATCGGGTTGCTCCATTTTGAGTCTCTGTGAGGCGGGGGAGAAGGGAGTCAGCAGAGGGCCTGGAGAGGGAGAGGACGTGCTGGGACGCACCGAATGGCTGCTTTGACGAGGTCTGGGTATGACCTGCAAATCACGAATATCTCTTGCACACCCGCTAATGACAAACTCTCAAACGTCCAGTCCAGTAACGTTGCATTGCACACGGGCAATAAGCACTACAACACAACCAGTCAGCATACATTCCAACCCCAGCACACCGTGCCCCAAAGCGATCGGAACAGAACAACTCACTCTCGGCTTCCCGACGGTCAACGGTTTAAATCTCTTGTTAAAGCTATCGGCGAGGATGACAGCTTGAAGCACGTCGTCCTCGTCCGTGAGTTTCTCCTTTCCCGCTGAGGATTTTGGCGGCATTGTTATGCCAGAGCAGTGGTAAAAGGGGAGGTATGATGATGATGTAGACAGAAAAAGTTTGTGGGTGGCGGCATGTGGCTTGAGCTTACAGTTATGACTCGGATTCGGATCGATCAGGCGCCCGCTGGTTATTGTACGTACGAATGCGGTGGACTGCTGCATCGACACTCCCTTCAGTCTCTTCATTTGACCAAATAACTTGTAGTTGTGCTGTCAGGAAATTCGTATTCTGTATGTCACGAATGTTGGAAGTTCGCATGATGTGAAAAGTTCATAACATCGACACTGAAGCTCGAGATGCGCAGAACGCTCTCAGATCTCACCCTCGCTGTACCTACTGATCCTCACGCCACGATATTCCTCCGACGTTTCGCGGACAAACAAAAGCAATACTCGGCCCCGTTCGATAAAAGGCATCACACGATCACTGAACAGACGTACACTCGGAACTCGATGCATGTAACGAGACAAGAGCCAATTACAGGAGTGGAGAACTGAGACAGACACAGCAACGGCGAGAATAACACTGACCGCACGACGTGGTACTGAAAGGATGTCACGAATGCAAACGTGGAGGATGTAGAGAGATGGGTATTGCGTCGATAGAACATATGAACCTCGAACGTAAAAGTAAATCAACAGCTAACAGATCGGACGATTAAGGCGGTGTTGAAGTGACGCGGGCGAGTTAGCAATCGTCAAGCAGGCAGACATGATGTGGATGTGGTCGAGTCGTGGGTGTGATTCGAAAACAAGATGTGGTGAAGCGCAACGCACAAATGATAACAACATGAACTAGGACCCGCGTCGTATTATAAGGTAGTGAAAGAGGGAGGTAACCAAAGCGAAGAGAAAGTAAGTTGGAAACGGGAATCCATATAAATCCTGGGTAACTTTGGATAACCGATCCGATAGAAAAAAAGAGACATTAGAAGGGCATTCGTGAGAGTCATCATAGTATAGAAGATGGAACTGCAGACGATACGTCTATGCAGCAGCAGCGACGACGGGAGCAGCCGGGGGCGCCTCGACCTTGGGCTCTTCAGGTGTTGACTCTTCAACCTTAGCTTCCTCAGTAGCGGCAGGGGCTGCGGCCTCCTCCTCGGCGGCGGGGTTCTCGAGAGGAGCAACAGGAGTGGGCTCCTCAATCTTGGGGGGCTCCTCCTCGACCTTGGGGGGAGCAACAACCTCAGCCTTGGGAGAACGCGACTTGAAGAAGCTCTCAACGCGCTGGGAAAGGCGGCGGGAGACCTTGGGAGACTTGGGAACGGGAGCTTCCTTCTTCTCTTCCTTCTTTCATAGCAAGTTAGTAAATGCAGTAGACATAACTGACAGACTTATGTACCTTCTCTTCTTTAGGCGTCTCAGCGGCCTTAATAGGCTCAGCCGCGGGTTCAGCGGCAGCCTCGGGAGCGGCGGCGGTCTCGCTGTCGGAAAGACATTGTGAGACATTCAGAAAGCGAGGAAGTTCATGACTCACGTCTCCTTGACGGGCTCAGCGACAGCAGGCTCCTCGACCTTGGGGGCCTCGGCGGCAGATGCTTCCTCAACGACGGGGGCCGCCTCCTCCTTGGCAGCCTCGGGAGCAACCTGGAAACAAATGCATCAGAATGTGGATCAGACTGAGATATGAATACAACAAACCTCCTCCTTCTTCTCAACCTTCTTGGGGGCAGTCTTCTCTTTCACCTTCTTCTCGACCTTGGTCTTCTCGCTCTTGAAAGGAGCAAGGAGCTTGTGGAGAAGAGAGGGACTCTTGGGCTTGGGCGACTCAGGAGCAGGCGCATCAGCCTGATAAACATGAGACACGACCTTGCACGTCGAGCACACGAAATGACTTACAGGCTTGGCTTCCTCAGCAGCGGGGGTCTCAGCAGCGACATCCTTGGCGGGCTCGGCTTCAGTAGCGGGAGCGGCGGCGGCATCCTGCAGGCGGCAATGAACAAGTCAGATGACACGTCAATGAACAACAAGAGAATAGACACGAACCTCAGTGGGCTTGGCGTCCTCCTTTGCCTCCTCCTGCAGAAGACAGACGCGATGAGAAATGGATGGCACGCGACAAGAGAATGAAAGAGAACGTACGGCAGCAGGAGTGGCCTCTACCTTGGGCTCTTCGACGGCCGGGGTGGCCTCGACAGCAGGGGTAGTCTCAGTGGGCTTGACATCCTCGACGGGAGCAGCGGGGGTGGCAGCGGCAGTCTCAACGGCAGACATTATGAATGACTAGTGAAAGAGTGAGCCGTGAGTATGAGTTTTGTTTGTACGACGATTGGGACGCGACAAGGACAAGAGAGGGAAGGAAGAGGAGGAGAGAGTACGAAGGAGAAAGTAGACTTACGTTAGACGGGTATAGGAAGAGAGAGAGGTGGGCAGAGAAACGCCTTCTGAATGCCTATGCCTGAGGCTGAGAGAGAGAGGAAGAAGAGAGAGATAGGGAGGAGAGACTGACCTCGCTCTTCTTATCCCAATTCGGTGGCGAGAACAAACAAAGCTAAACTCGTTTGGGCCCAGAGGAACCTTCCGCGTTTGGTCACGTCCCCTCGCCTACCGTCTTCCCCGCAGGGCTCTCGCGTCTTTTTCTTTCATTGCCCGGCTACTAGGGTCTTTGTATCTGTACAACTTTCAGCCCTATGGACGCTGCGACAGCGACGAATGCATTGCTTTCGAACGAGAGGGAGTGCGAGCGATGTGCCGGCAACTGCCCTCCGGAAAAAGTTTTCGCAGGGATGAGTTCATGTATCAATAATGGGCTTTTTAGCCGAAAGAAGCCAGTGTGCTTGTTCTAGCGACGATCTGAACATCACGTCTTCCATCACAACGAACTGTGTTCCAGGCGGACACTCGCTGCGTCCACGACGTATGCCGTTGGGCTGTACGAGGGTGCAGAGCAGAAGAGGAGGCGTAGAGCGAGCAGCTGTTCTTTGAACCGGGCGCGACTGAACAAACACTGATCCGGATCTCAGATCCGTCCTTCTTACGTTTCATGTCTTTTGCGGTAACCTTCCCACACTCCCGCTTGGCGTCTCTCGACGCGTCCAGTCGCTCCCTTACATAAAGAACACAACGCGTCCCTCCTTTTGTTCCTCGTTCATTCTGCAGTCCTCCACAACGCCCTCAATGGACACAATAACGCGCTCGTCGCGTCCGCTGCGGCCAGTACACATGCCCGCCTCTCCAAGTGGTTTCGCTCCTCGTCTGCTCACAAACAAACCCGACTATAGCCCCATCTCTCGCGCTGGTCTCGCGTCTGAACCCTTCCCTGTACTCCAATTCCGCTCAGTACTCTTGTCGCCATGTTCGCAGTTGTGGCACCCATCCTGCTAGCCCTCGCATTCCTCCTTCTACTTCTCGTCTCCCTCTCCGTTCCAATCATCAAGACCATCTACATCTTCAAGCTCGCCGCAGACGTCTCGTCCTCCCTTCTCAAGTCCGGAGCATCTGGCAGCGCCCAATTCGGTGTTTGGGGATATTGTCTTTCGGCGATCGACGTCTCGTGAGTATGCGGTGTACATCGTGATTCGCCCCCACTACTTACTAACAGTCGTCCTGTGACCGCTCATCTCCCATGCTCCGCAACTCAATAGCGTCGTCGGCATCAACCATGACAGCCATGGCCAGTGCTCCAGTCCCCATCTAGGCTACAGCTTTGATAGCACCATCGCAAACGCTCTCCACGTGAACGGCATAGAGAACGACATCTCTCGCACGCTGACGGCGGCTTTAGTCTTGCATCCTATTGGTATGCACGTCTATTTATTCTGACACGATAAGGATCCCCCTTACTCTTCTCGTCTTCCTAGCTTGCGGTCTCACCTTCTTGGCTTTGGCCTCTACAGCTGTCCTCCACTTCAAAGGAGGTGTCTCCAGGATTGCCACCACCTGCCGAGTCGTCTCAACTACCTTGGCTACGCTCTTGGCTGCTATTATCTTTACTGTGAGTATCGCAGGAGTAAATGTGGCACGCGATAAGGTTGCCGACCATACCGACGGTGATGTACACCTGACCGCAGGTAATGCAGTAAGTCCCTTAATTGACCCTTCCACCTCGATACGTTGTTGACCTGTTACGTTCCTTCTTCCCTAGATCTGGATGACACTGAGTGCTGCGATAGCGCTCTTCATCGTGCTCTCGGTCTTGTGCGTCGAGTTATGCACATGCCGTAGGCGAACCAAGTGAGCATCTCTCATTTGATCCGTCCCTCCGAGGTTATCTGTCCTCCTCACCCGAATTTCTGATGAACCGCAACGTCATTCTCACGTCTTCTTGTCTGATACTTCGCAGAGCCGCCGATAAGTATTGAATCTCCCGCGCCAAGATGTTCGATATCGACGTGAAACAGGACACTCCCCCGTTAATGCGCTGCCACTACTTGGACGGTTGTTCTACGACGCTCACGACCTCACAACCTTCCTGTCCTTATCTGTATTACTTGCACCCGGACAATAATGTACCATCAGACTTCAGTATTATGTTACCACGAGACAAAATGATACCCTGATGTCATACCGAAACGTCGGATGGCGTGTTGTGCTCGATTCGGATAGCGGTTGGTCTCGTACACACATGTCGCTGAGATTTGCGACACGGCGCGGGCAACTATGCAAGCAAGAATCATCGATCATTCATACAACCAACAGCGGGTGAAACTAGATGACGACAGATTGCACCGTTGTCTCTTTGACTCGGCGATATCATTGGTCAGCGAGGAAGATCATGATGGCCGGCGGTGTTGTTGTTGTTCGTGTTCGTGTTCGTCGTACATTCTGGACTCGATGGGCGAATATGTTGAGCACGGAAG
>SGPM01000422.1:9886-20440 GCA_004802725.1 Antrodiella citrinella
TNNTCGNTNNGTANCNTCGATNANNNNGGANNNNTNTNGANNCNNATNGAANCTGANCNNNTGANCGNNGNTCNATGTNCNNTNNNGNTNTGGATAGGATTCGTGGGTATGGCTTCGATGGCTCACCTTATGTGAGCACGCATGAAGCCCGATCCATTCACCTACGTCTGTACGGAGGTTTCGTGAGTGATCATCTGAGTCATACAAAACTTGCAGTAATAGCAGGAATGTCTAATGCATTTATCCCTTCAATAGCTCAGTCTCAACAGAGTTATGCCAAAAGAAATAGGAATGGCAGCGGCATACGAAGCGTACAGGACCTGGAAGCACCACGGCTCGCTCTTGCAACCCCTCGGCGGACATTCTGTGAGAGAGAGAGAAGCCCTGATTGGATTGGCTGCAGCTGAAAGTGAGTACTTCACTGCGTTCGTTCAGTATCACTGCTCACAAAGTTGATAGCGAGTCATTTATGGCAGTATTCAGGTCGTTCTGCAGACTCATATGGTCTCCAAGATGCTCTTGAGACTGCAGCACTGACTGCTTCGCGCTTCTACGACAGAGTCCGTTCGCTTTCCTCACCCTTTTTGCGCAGCATGACATCCTGACTAGTAATTTCGATGCCTTACAGAAAGCCGACAAACTCACCACTCGCGCATCTACTCCCATCTACGCTCGAGACTATGCTTATACTCGTGGCCGCCGCCACTCCTCCACCCCTGCCGTCGTCCGCGCAGGCTCAGATTCACCTTACATAGGTGGCGGACCCGGTGTGGCCCTTGGACCCGCCTCTGTCGGCGGAACGCCTCTCTCTGGCAATGTCGGCCTTGGAGGCTCAACACCCATGTCGGGGTATAACGCCCTGCCTCGTGGGTCCCCGTATGGTGGTGCAGCTGGTATGCCACTTCCAGCCGTGCAATACGGAGGTGGAGCATACACTGCACCCGCGGTTGCCCCGGCCGTGAACGGTATGCCTCAGCCCCAGCCGCAGGTGCAATATGCCAACGCTGGAGGGTATCCTCAGGGATACAACTACGGTCAGCAGCAACAGCCCCCTATTGTGATCCAGCAAGCTCCGAGTCAGCCTTATGGACAGTACGGGTACGGCGGAGGACGAGGATACTACGGAGGAAACCAAGGCTACGCTAGCTCGAACAGGCCTATCGTCATTGATGCGTCTGGACATTCGAGTTCTCGGAGACATGGGCATCATCATCATAGGTCTAGGAGTGTGGAGCCTGTTGGTAGACATGGGTACCATCGGCATGGACGTTATTTCTGAGAGCAAGAGGCGTGCGATAAACGCCAAGTCGAAGCGTTCTATGGACCAACTATGGACTTACTTTCGGACCTGCTGTACTAGTATTGTATCACCTTTGTGTTTTGTACATGTATAATGTTGTGTATCTTGCTGTGTAACTCATGATGATTGTCTTACATTGCCCTAATTGAATATTGACCTGTACATGACTCTGACTCGATACACGGATGATACTATGCTACAAGATCTTGAAGATATTCGATTTTCAGCTTGATAACACAGATAGAATTAGACCTCCAGATCGACCTGCGCAGATGTAGTGAGCAACAATGTATCAAGAACAAAGAGTAGGTACCATTACGCACTGCGCAAAGAACGATCTTCAACTGCTGCGCGAAGTGCAGCGTGAAGTTATTGATCGTATCGATGGCGTACGAAGGAAGCTCGCACGGGTGAGAGCCATCGAACGACTCGCGGATAGCCTTCTGTATGATAGACTGATCCAACGCAGTGGAGGGAGCAGGTTGGGTATCGAAGCTCTCTGCTACGGCTACCAAGTACCTGCTAAGCCAGCCGTTCATCTGCAACGCAACACGGTTCGACGAATGCCTCCCGTTGTTGTCGCATTGCACACACTGCTCGCTATCGAGCACCCGCTGCCACTGCGCGCGGTCCCTTGCGAGGTTCTGGGCGACGCGAGCGCACGTCCGGTGGTACTTCTCCAAGTTGAGCACCGTATTTCCCGAGATCTGGTCATACTCCACGCACAGCGGCGGCTCCAGCGGCCATACCTGTTTCTCCAGCGCAAATTCTGCCGCTGCGTGAGCCTGCTTCGGCCACTTTTTCAAGCAGGCGATGGCATACGCTCGGAGGGGGTCTTTGGCGGCCATCTCCATCCACCGCTCGCGAACTTTTGTCGCAATGAAGTCGAGGTCGTGTTTCTCCGCGGCACGGAGGACGTCACTCACGTCCGTGAGGTTGTCCATGTGGGGATCCTCACCAGGGTAGATGTACATCAAGAGGGCAAGTAGTGTGCTGCTGCTCTCCTGGAAAAAAGGTATGACAGGCTTTCCGTCATACTGAGACTCGTCGTCGTTGAGATGTTTGTCTTGGGGAAGATCCAAAAGATCGACGAAAAATGGTGAAGCCTTCCTTAAGATCAGCTTATGTGCGTGGAAGTAGAATTTATCCGCTGATTGAAGGACGACGTCTGCATCTTCATCCGCGAATGGATCAGAGTGAAGTTCTGTGACTTCAGTATCCGTGACCGATTCTTCGGAAACTGACAAGATGTAGGATGTGTCGACATCGGTCATGATGACCTGATTCAGCTAAATATTCAAGTTGACAGAGCTTTAGTTTGAGCATAAATGCGTCGAGAAGTGCATTGTACTCACCTGAGGCAGAGGAGGGGGGGATATCGATGGGCTTGCCTTGACCGCAGGGACGCGTCTATAAAGTGTCTCCTGTCAAGCTGCGGGCGATATATATCTACTCACGATGAAGCTTGCAAGGGCACGCGCAAGAGGGGTATGGTTCTGTCCGAGGGCAAGCCTATGCAGGTCGGACGGTGGGAATGAAGAAGTTATCACTTCGATACTGCAGTAGTACTATCAGATAACCTCTATCAGATGCTGCGACATTGCTGCTTGAGTATTCGCGGAACGTCCAATTGCCAGTACTGGCAGCAAGCAAAGACGTCCGACGCAATCACGGTCAACCTTCTTGAACTTGGTATCAATGCCATGTACGTAAAGATGATCCTGGATCATGTAACTCATTCAAGCAGAAGCGAGAGCCCGAGTCACTCGTCTGGCTTGCATCTGGCCGCTATCATGGACGCAACAACAACTCAACACTGTATTAGGAATGTATCCGAGACAACATAGAATATAACACAGGGCGAATAATAATCAAGGAAGGTGACAGTCCGCAGACGAAGTGAATGGTAGATAGGTACTCGTGGCGCATGCCAGGGATCAATGCAGCGAATTCTCAGTAGATTCCAACTTCACGACGCCACTCTCCCGCTTGACTCGTCGTTCTGACGAAGACGAAGCAGACGCAGTTTGATTCCGGACGGGCTGCGCGAGTGTAGGCTCCGAGAAGTGCTCTCGGAGCTTGTTGGCAGCTTGGCGTTGGACCTCCCCTGCGACCGTTTTCGAAACTTGGAGGACAGGTCCCGTCAGGCCCAATTGCCATACCAGGTACCTAGATAACAGAACGAGAGAATACGTTGGTCGGTCAAAATGCGCTAACTTTGCAAAACAAAGAGGATACGCACGCAGTCCCCACCGCAACTAGCAAAGTCGCGAAATACAACGGGTTGAACAGAACGGCCATCGCCTCGTTCCAACCCAAAAGGACGAACATGCCGTACACCCATAGTGGGATCTGCGCCACACTGGACACCGTGCTGCGCTTCGCCTCCACGTAGTACGCGTCCGCGTCCTTGCGGAACCGGTTCGACAGATCGATCGCCTTGATGTCGGTAAAGATGATGAGGGTGGAGGCGAAGTCGAACTCGTCGTCGCCTGAGGCGAGGTCGACGGACCCGGAGTCGATGGTGTAGTTGTTCGCGGGGTCGACGGGCTTGATCTTTGAGTAGCGGGGTATCAAGTCAAGTGTCTAAGCACAGATAGGATCAGTTTTGGTGACGTCGCACAAGGAAGCAGCGGATACACACCTCGTCCTTTGCTTTCTTGAACGCACCATCAATGTCGTCCTCCGGTCTCCATACACGAGGTACGCCAGCCTCGTCGTAGCGGAACCGTTCTTCGAAGTGACTCCGCAGTTTGGTCAAGAACGCAGTATCAGACGTTTGCTCGTCAATCTTGGCACGCAGAACGACCCAAGTACGTTTCCTGATTGAAGCCAACGCTGTCGTGTTCTCCTCTTCTGTGCAGTTGAAACCTGAGAAAGGATAGTCAGAACGCTGCACGCCACGATCACGGAAAAGACAAAGGCACGAACTTTGAGCCTTGCTGAGGTATGACGACTCTGCCTTCGCCAGGGTAGACTTGAACGTCTTCAAGATGTCGTCCCACATTGTGGGAGCAGCCTTGCCAAGATAAACTTCCACTGGCTCTGCTACTTGGCGTTTGAAGTTCCTCTGCAAATGGCATGAGTATCTCCATCGATATTCGATACATCGCCGCCGCTCACCTCGATGACGTTGACCATCTTCTTCGTCTCATCCTTCCGACACTGATCTGCAACCAACTGTACCTCTTCGCTCAGAAGGCTCGCATCTTCTTCGTAACTCCAATCCGTGTCTTCAACAAGCGCCTCCTTTGCGCCCTCCAAGAAGCTCGCCTCGCACTTCTTCCTCGCCGCTCCGACGATCTCGGCAAAATCGTAACTATCACCCTTGAGTCCGTTCAAGATATCCCTCTTGAACGCAACAAGCGATTGCTTCGCCAAGTTCTTCAGCTGGCCCTGGAAGAGAGGTGACAAAGTGGAGTCCAATACCGCGAGCAAGTCGTCGCGTTTCCGCTTGTATACACCTTTGTGATACCTCGACGCGTCACGGTCATAACGTGCTTCACCCGGAGTGTCAGTGCTTTGTGGAGTATCGAGATGTGTGGACACTCACTGAGGGCACCAGATCGCCAAGCACGCATCATACCGCCAAGGCCATCCACGACCTTTCCAGCCTCGATCGGTCGGCGCTGAGGCTTGGCCTGCTCGTTGAACTCAGACAAAGCTGCGGTAGCGATTTCGTCGCAACGGAATTGCGCTAACAGTTCCTGCTGGGTGGGCAAGTCGAGATCCTTGTTCGATTGTACTTGTTCCTGTGGTACAGTTCAGTGATGACCTCGGTTCACACTGCTGAAACTATTTACCCATACACCCTCCATATAGAATGCGACACCGTCCGCAGGAATTCCCTTGTGATACGCAGGCTTGAAAACACAGTCGGATCGTGACTTATCCGAGAACCGTTTCCGTAGCTGCTGGATTTCTGCCTCAAACTTCTCTGGGACAAGAATCTTGTGGGGTAAGGTAGCAAAGTCCAAGTCAAAGTAATCAGACAACTGGCGATCTTGCAACTCGGGAGGCTTGGAGATCGAGTCCCATAGTCGTTGCATGTCTGCTGCTAGAGTGGCTTGCAGGTTAGCCAGAGGCGTGTGGCCTGTGTGATCACGAATCACGAAGAGTAGAAGTGTTCGTTGGTTTGCACTGTAGCGAAAGGAATGTTGGTGAGAAAACTTGAAGGCTATGTCGGTTCACTGACCTCTTCCCGAAAATGCCAAGGTTGACCTCGAATACTGTCTTGAGAAGTCCCATGTTCGCGCCGTTGTACAGACCGACCTGGTGCTCCCACATGTTGACAAGTAGAACCTCCGAAGAGGCTAACGAGAACAACGCCGACTTGCGTTCAAAGTCCTGTAGCAATACCGTAAATCATGTTGTGGAAGATGGGAACACTGACGTCACATACCTGGTCCTCCCCTCGTTCCCGACCATCCGTTCCTTCAACATCCATAACCATTACGTTCATATCCTTTCCCTTACACATCCATATACCTGCAAACATGTTCAATCGGGCAACCGGGATTTTACAGGGATTAACATACCCTTTGTGGTCTGCTGACGGCGTGCCTCGTCCATAACATCGAAGCTGGTGCCAAATAGGCGATTGAGTAGTGTACCTATACGGAACGCGTCAGAATATCAATGACACCATGCGTGTGCTATGCTTACTTTTGCCTGTAGATTGCGAGCCGAACACCGCGACAATGTCGTAGTCAAAGCCTACATCCCGGAGACCCCAATGTTGAATTTGAGAGGTGAGCTCAGTGCTGTGATGCCGATACCATCAGTTAATGGTACTATGTCTACTGTCATGTCTTGACCCACGTAAACTGTTTCTCGTCGTCGATAACCTGTACTCGTTCATGGTTGGAAGTCTTGGAGGATGCAGCGTCCGCACGACCAGCGTGGCCGTTCAAACCTGGAGGCATCGTCGGCCCGTTCGTAGGGAGAACTGTCGCAGTCGCCATGTACAGAATCGGACCTCTGTACCTCGTGTGTGTGGTGGAGGGAAATAAACAGGTGTGACGGTGCTGGCAGCGGTGAGGAACACAAGTGACGCCCCGACTGCACTCAGGTCTGTACCGAGCCACGTGGAGGTAACCACAACTGACCCTAACCATAGCATAGGGTTCTCAGGTCAAATCCGACGCATTTTTGAACGGTCCATGTTAGACCTTAGATCATCCTCGCTACGTCAAGTGTGTGTACTCGATGTGTACGCCACGTCCGTGTGGATCGTGTGCGTCTAGGGAGGAATTCTGGCATGCGCGCTGAGTGGCGTTGCCTGCGAAACAAGAATCCATAGCACTTGAACATTCTCCACACACGACCTTCCACTCCATGAGCCATCGAAGTTCACCATGCATCTCCCTGATGTTGGAGATTCTGGATACATGTTGGAGGGTATCGACCATCATGCTTCAGCATGCTGCACCTCGGACGCAATACAGTTCCAATGAGAAGTTTGGAGAACCTCCGATGTTTGTGGTGATGAACATCGCAAATTGTTCGATGCACGACCTCGAGCAATGCTAGCACGACAGCGTGTAGACGGTCGCGAAGAGGAGAGGAAACAAGAGCAGCAAGTTGACGACCGAATTCGGACAGGAAATGCCAAGAAATGACACACAAGTCCCATAAGGGGAAAGATACGGGCTTCAAATTTGCGGCCGAAATGAGCGTCTTTTGGTTGTTTGTAGTTTGGAGAAAGAGGTTCTTGATAACGACTTCCACGTCTTTTGTGCTTTCTGTTCTTCCGTTCACATTTCTTACAGCTCTAATAAACCCACACGCTCTTTGCCATGGCCCACCGCCGCACTGTCTCTTCTCGTCAACTCGACATGGGCAAGTTGTCCCTCGACTCCCCCCCGCTCACCCCCGCACTCCACGTCCTCAACACGTTCACCGCGACCACCCGCAAATCGCGGCAGTTCTGGCAACGAACAACGTTTCTTGCCCTCTTCGCCCTTTTTGCCGTCACAGGATATGTCTTCCTCGTGGCCCAGCCGTCGCTCTCACCCATAGCCTTTGGGGGAGGCTGACAATGGCTCGTCCCGCGGCCTGGACGGCCAGCGGTTGTCCCGTCTCTCGTCACACGCACGTCTGGCTGCATTTCGCAACAAGCGTCCTTCGTCTTCTACTGAGGCTGCCAGCACAGGCCTTCCCCAGGTGTCCCTCACACCGGCACAGGAACTAGCCGCCGTGTCAGGTTTCATCGCAAGTCTGCCACAGAACGTGATCCCTGATACTGTTGACCCTTCACAACCCATCGACCCGCAGGTCGTCCTCGACTTTGATACACGGAGTTCACATGCATCAGAGGAGGTGGACGCCATGGTCAACGATACATGGGCGAGGAGTCCCGTTATGCTTTACTGCAAGGTGAGTTTGCTATCATGCGGTGTTTCCATGGGAGCGCTGAAACCCTTTTCTTTCTCCGTATAGCTTCATTCCCCGGTCTCTCGAGAACTGAAACAAATGCTTATTGACATGAACTTACTACCGTCACCCGTCATTATCGAGGTTGACCAACGATGTGCGTCTTATCTCCACTCGTTGTTCATGACCATGTTCTCAAGTCTGCACTTACAGCTGACGAAGCCGTCCTCACCCCTCTCCTTCACCGCCTCACCAACACCGTTGACCTTCCTATCCTACTGGTCGGGGGCCATACCGTCGGCTCCGTAGCAGAGATCCGCTACTTGCACGCAAAGGGTGAGCTCCAGCGCCTGATCGGCCGCAGTGGCGCGCAGATAGATGGCGGGAAGAAGAAGAAAGGACGCAAGCACTAAACCTCTCCCTCGCGTTTTCACGTTCCTTCTTTTCTTCTGTGTGGTATATACGACGCACAGCGAGCGATGGCGCGCCGCGGACGGGTGCAAAGGACAGTTTTGCTCCTGTGTGTAGGCCGCGAGCGGTGTAACTAACGGACCCCTCCGCGTTGTAGTGCTAGCTTCTACTTGGTGGTTTATGGTTGGACTGTACGACTAAACTCTTCACTTTTCTTCCCCCGTTCACTTCTAACCCTGCGTACAGTTTGCCAGGGTTGCGAAATAGACTAATCTTCCATGTCACTGTTTTATCTTATCTATTCTCATACATACGCATAGCGTTTTCTCAAGTTATTGGAAGCACCAGCTCTTCTTCCTCCTCCCCATCCTCTTGGATTGTGACGTACTTACATGTCAATTCATCCCTTGCTGCACAGTGCAGGTCTCAGGTGCTCTGTCTTATGCTTGTGTCTTCTGGTGGTCCGATGACATGTCAGACCGATCGATTGATGGCGGGGTCGCCGTCGACATAAAGTGTCGGCCTTGGTGTTGAAGTTGACGTTGCGCGCGACGTCAACTGAGTTTAATGTGAACCTTCTCTGCATGGGGAGATCTGCTCCCTTGTGGTCTCCCAAACGAGGTAATACAAATACACGGATGCAATGTCAACTCCTTGAAGATTTGGATGGGCAACATGACGTTAACGTTTACAATGACATGCACTGCGTACGACGGGGACCACGGGTGTCTAGGTATACAACCATCGTGAAAAGACGGCCTCGGAACTCGTATGTTCGTCGGTTGTGGAGTCGACATACGAGGGTCTTTTCCGGCGGACGTACATGTCCTTCCGTCTTTGACCTCGGGAATGAATGAGAATAGCCGTTGCAGCAGGTTGCACGCGTACGAGGATGATCTCAGCGAACGTGTGTCCCCTTCGATGGGAAGAACTACGAACGACCCCGTTCAGATAAAGTAGTATCCATACCACGCACGGACGTACTGCAAGTTGAAATAACCAGAACCCTCACTGCTCCAACTCTCCTTTCAACCCCTCCAAGACATCCTCCAGCTTCCCTCTCACATCATCCACCCTGATCCCCTCCCTATCCACTTCACTCCGGTTCAGAACCTTCAGCGCAGCACGCGCCTCGCGCACGAACTCGTACGAGCGTTGAACAGACTCCTGCGCATCGTCTACTAGATCCGCGTTCGGCGAGGTGGAAGGGCTGGTGTCTATCGACGAGAGGAGAGACGAAAAGTCGACATCAGAGGAGCGCAGCAGGGCGAGGTCGCGCAGAGTTTCGTTGAACGGTAGTGGGTTGGGCTTCGAGGTCATGAGAGCGAAGTGAAGAGTAAATAGGCGCCAATAGCCATATGCATCAGTGACATGATAAACCGTTCGTATGACTGCTTCCTCCTCTGAGTACTCCATAGTTTCCGTAGCTGACAGATAGGCGTTTTCTCATTAAGCCTATCAATACGACAATAGTAAGAACATAGACTGCTCAAACGCTAATATACACGAGATACTAAGACTGCACGCTCGGACGATCGCAAAAACCTCCTCAGGAATATGATCCTCAAACAGAACTGTTCCGTCGCCATCCCTCTGCTGTATCACAAAGTATCGCCCCTGCGCATTTGGACCATAGTCCCCACATAGTCATTAAGCCTAAGATTCTTATGATGCCGTCGGGGGTCGGGGTGGCCGAAGCTCTGCATTCCTATAAAGAACGGTTAGAAGGGGTTCGGGGAATAGAGCAACGCTACTCACGTCATCGCAACAGCACGTCTCCTCCAAGCGTCGGTATATCCTCTCATCTCGACATTCATAATGCACTGCACCGCAGAGAAGGCTGAGAAAAGCAACATGAGCCATCTAAAAAAGCAAGGTGAGTTAGACACAGGATCGATAACTATTCAAACGTCACATCCTGCTCTGTGGTCCCACCTGCCTGACAATATTGTCGCATCTGCGCCAAAATTCAGCGGTAGACTGGTCAGGGTAAGGTAGAATGGGGATGAATCCGTTGTCGGTCTTCGACTCGAAGCGTTCTTTCATAGCGGCATACAGAGGTTCAAGGTCGCGTTGCGCGATGTTCTGTGTAACCCACTGGCGTGCGCGCTCGGACATAGGCTCCCACAGTCAGCCTCTAGTACTGTGCGGAAGACAGTCGTTCCTATCAGTATAGCTTGGACATAACATCCCAATCGGAATATCGTTTGACCATCGTATCGACGAACGGGTCTAGCAGCCCGACCATTTCGGCTTGCCGCCCGACTCATAGTGAGGAATCAGGATTCGGAGCGATGAAGGCCCATACTGGCACTGTCATGGTGAACTTGAACGCGTTAAGGCGCCTGTTCCCCGTCGTCTAGTACTTAGTACCGTTGCTTTTTCGATCGTTTATGTATCCCTAGTCACAACCGCAAACGTCAAAGGTTACTCAGAGAACAAGGCTTAAAGACTAAGTCGGACAAGCA
>SGPM01000423.1:2221-20430 GCA_004802725.1 Antrodiella citrinella
CGGAGGNGAGGGANNGGGGNNNGGGGGGGTNCCCCAATNATCAGGTTGGTGCGNTGCTTGCCGTTTGCGANGTGTCTAANCCGACNACGACCGCGATCGGTGGNTCTGACACCTCTTGCANGAATGCGCACACGGACGGACGAATNNACACANCCGGGAAAATGTTGCTAGTTAAGATTATGATTCGACAGCAGAGAGAACTAGAAACTANACCTAATTGTGGTATGTAGCATGACATGTATGAAAAACCGAATAGCTACAGAGAAACCAAGTGTCAACGTTACTATGTGTGAGTGTGAGTGTGAAAACATGAAGATGAGTAGGCGATCCCGAGTGTACATAACATGAGCAACCAACCAAACCTCCCCCTCTTCCCTCTCTCTGATCATCCGCTCCGTCAAGACCTCCACGACGACATTCACGACCATCAACGCACAATACGCCACGATCAGCGCGACGCCCCACCCGCGGTTCAGGTGGTACCCGTTCCAGGGCACGTACACGAGCGTGCACAGCAGGAGCGCGAGCAGGCCCGTCCCCGTCGTCACCAGCCCCGCGCTGAAGTGCATGTTATAATACGGCAGCCCATGCGAGTCGTAATGCGAGCTCAGAATGGGCTGTTGTGGGTCCAGCGCGTGCTGGTGTTGCTGTTGCGAGAGGATGTAGGTGCCGGAGATCCCGACGCCCAGGAGGATGTTCAGGAGCGGCCCGCCGAAGCACGCGGAGAACCCCATGATGGGGGCGAACACCGCGACGGACATGTTCGCGACGAGGTCCGCGAGGGAGTTGCCCATGGCGAAGATCGTGAGTCCGATGATGGCGTCGGAGAGCCCGAAGATGAGGCCGAATGTCTGTGGACAGACATTCAGTCAGGGTGCAGAGGAGGGAGAGCAGAGTTGTATCTTACCTGGAGGACCTTGACGACTTCGTCTGCGATGGCCATGATCCACACGATCGAGACGATGAACCCCATCGTGCACCGTGCGAGACGGGCAGCGGGGGTCTCGCCACCTTTCGCGAACACGATGACCAGGATGGCGACAGCGAGCCCCGAGACGCCAGCAGCGAGCAACAGCCACGGCTCTTGCTTCGTTCTATCTACATACACAGTCAGCTACGCGACCTGAGAGAGAGAATGGATAAGACGCACCGAAGAGAACCGCGATACACCAGAGCGGGCCCAACACACACTGCACCGCCATCAACCACTTGTTGAACTTGAGATCCCTCAGCTCTTCCTCCACCTCCTGCTCCGCCACCAACGTCCTCTCCACCCCCTCCTCCTCAAAGTCCACTAACCGCTCACTCCTCCCATCTCCCTCCAACGCCACACCAAACCTTTTCTCTTCATTCCACTCGCCACTCGAGAAATCCGTGACGACCACCGGCAAAGTGAGGGTAAGGATCATAACAGCGGGGGTCGCGAACACGGACACGACTTTCCCAATAATCGATTTCTGGCGGAAATCCCGTAGGGTCGGGAAGAGGATGTGGTAGATGTGCCCCAGGACGCGGAAGCGCGAGGGCCGGACATACCGCTCCACGTCGTCCACGTCGCTTTCGTCTGCATCCGAGTGTGGCGAGGCGGGTGTGTGTGTGATGGTGATCACCGGCGGGGACACGCCCTCCTCTCCTCTGTCTTCGTCGTTGTCTTCGTCGTCCCCGGTTACTAGTGGGGGGTTAGGATGTGTTTGCGGGGACCGGTCGGCCAAGGGCAGACCGAGCGCAGCGTCCCACGGGTCGTGCTCCTGCGCGTGTCCTAATGGTGTCAGAGGCCGGGAGCGCGGTCTCCCATGTGCACTCGAGAACGAATGGTACCGCGAATGTCCGCCGGGATTAGGTGTGACAGGCGAGTCGAACAACGCGAGCGACGACCCTGCCGCTTCTTGCTGCAGCGACGTCACCACCCTTCTGAACTCGAGCGCGCCGATGAGGGAGAACGACGGCATATGTGGGGTGTGGGGTGTAAGGTGTGACCCGCCGCGCGAGCGGCTCGAGGCGGGTGAGTAGGAGCGATTCGAGGTGGGGACTTGGAGCCCGAGGCGGGGTGGGCCTGATTCGGAGATGGCACGGCTGCGGGCGTAGCTGGGGAAGAGGAGTGAGGCGGTCGCGTCTGAAGGTCGTGGTGTGGCTACAAAAAGGATGTCAAGATCTATATATGCGCGAGAGATGAGGAAACTGACGATCATCTGAGTATTGATATGGGTCATCGTGGTATGGGACACCGACGCTCTCTTCTCTGAACTCGTCTCGCATCATTGCGTCTTCTCTCCTCAGCCGCTCCCTTCGCCTCTCAACCCAAGAACCTACGATCACGACCAAGACGTAGAAGACGTAGAGCGCAATCATGCCCATAGACTCCCACTGCGTGATCTTGTGGTCCCACAAAATGACCAGCAGCAAAACGACCGCAACGGTGAAGAACCCCACGTCCCTCAAAAACGGACCCCGTTCCACCGTGAACGGTTTGATGATACACATACTCCCCACCACACACGAGATCACAAACGCCGCGGCGCCAAGCAACTCCCCAATGGCCAACCCGCCCGAATTCGTCCTCATGGCGGAGAAGGTCGAGAACACGTCCGGGCTGCCATTTCCAAACGCCAAGAACGTGACCCCCGCGACGTTTTGGTCGAGCCCGAGGATCTTGGCGAGCGTTCCCAGGTTCGGGCAGAAGAAGTCCGAGGCGGAGATGCCGAGGGTGGAGAAGAGGAAGATGAGCCAGAAGAGGTAGGAGGTGAAGAGCAAGGGCCGGAGGGAGGGTTTGGTGCAAAAGTACCGCTGGACGTAGGGGATGGAGAGGAAGGTGTCGGAGTAGGGGCAGGATTCTTGCACGAGTGTGCATTGCTCTGCTATTGGGAATGCGATAGGTCGACACTGGGGATATGATGTCGATTAGCGTTGGTATGAGAGATGCAATTCTGAGCACAATGTCATGAAAGACGACAGGGAGCAAGTAACAGTGGGAAACACAAGGATCGACATTCTGTCCACGGCTGGTACGTAACTCACCTGGTCGGCAACGTCTGAAACACGGGCCCGATGAAGGATAGCGCGAGAGGAAGCGTTCGACACGGAGGCATATCTGCTGTGAGACCAGAGGACGCCGTTTATGAGGAGGGTGAGTACGAACGCGAGCTTGGGGAGGCCCGACCACATTGGAGAGCAGACGAGAACGGGCCACGTGCTAATAGTCGATACTGTAGCGCCCATAAGGACGTTTGTCGGCGTGACGCGTGTGACCGATCGTGACTTTAAACTTGCAATCCCAAACATGTGAAAACTTGAAGAGGCTACTCCTCTTACCACCCACACATGTCCTCCGCCATCGCATCGCTCTCTCGTCACACCCTCCGCCAGCTCAAATTCATCCTCCCCGGCGGTCTCCTCACCCTCTGGCTCGACTCCCACAACAAGTTCTGGCGGATATTCAATGGCCAGGCCGTCTCAGGCAGCTTCCCGTGGTACGTCCCTGCTACCCGTCTCCCAATTCAAATCACCCATCACACACGTACAGGACAATATCCTTCGCCACGCTCGCGTCCGCACTGCTCACATTTGTCTTGTTCATCTACGTCCTCCTGTTTCCACTGATACAGGGTGAACAACCAAACGTACGCCGCTCGATACCGACGCGTCCTAGTACTGACGTGACTCCTCCGCAGTACTCGCATTGGAGGCAGTCTGGTACCCTGTCTACAGTAATCCCAGTGAGTCCCATCCCCACGATCCCCATCCGTGTCTACTGACGTTCCGCGCGACAGGTACTGACAGCTTCGATACTGGCTGGATGGTCGTTGCTCACCTTTTCGCTGGCCCGGTGGTCGGATCTCGGGTACCTCGAGGGCATGATCGGCGGTGAGTGTTCTGCATGTTCCTCTCTGCTGGACTTGTCCTCATGCACCCCACAGCCTCTGGATTGTACGCACTTGCGTTTGGGTTGCTGGGCCTGATACCCGCCCCGAGAGTGCAGAGACATTGAAGGGAGACTGCTATGAATATAATATCCACACTGTAGAATATCTCAAAATGGCAGGTGCTTATGTCAGGATGACGTCGCCGGTTGGGCGCCTGTGTGTGTGGCTGCGGTCGCTGGGTGCTCGTCTCTCATACTCTTGAATTTCCTCCGTATCTTCTCTCGTAAACCTTCTCTGCTATCGTCTTCATATCCTCCATCTCAAATCATGTATTCTCCTCGACGATCTTACGGCTCGCCACCCCCAGAACTTTCCAACAACCCCTTCATCGACCACCCTTCAAACGCACTCGCCCGCTTTCCTGATATCAGTTCTGGTGAGAGCCCTTACACCGGGCCATTCACCTCATGGCTGAAGCCTTCAGGACCAGGCTCAGCTGCTTTGACCAATACACCCAGCCCCGGGTACGGTGACGGAGGGTTAGCCGTAGGTGCAGGAGGTCCTCCTGGGTATCAGCAGCAAGTGTCGCAGCAAACGACCGGATGGAATCAACCAGGAGCACCACAGCAGTATCAGCAGAACTCGGGCTTCATCTCGCAGCAACCTGTCCAACCACAGCCGACCGGACGCCCCTTTCAGCCTTCGAGTTCATTTGGCCAGCAGCTGCACGGTGCGGTGAACAGTGCGTATGGCATTCCATCGCAACAGCCACAGCAGCAGCAGATCCCACAACAACAACAACAATCGCAGTATACAGGGTACCCTACTAGCCCACAGTATGGCCCTGGGTATCAGCCACAGTATCCCCAAGCCTTACAGCAGCAGCAGACCGCGCAGTACCTCTCCGAGTTCGATCCGTACTCCCAGGTCGGATCGTTAGGTCAAGCGCAAACGTCACACACCGGGCCGTATGGGCAAGGACCGGGACAAGGGCCGGGGCAAGGGAGTTCGACATATCAACATCAGCATCCCCGGGATCACATCCGGCAACACAAGGCAGAGATGGAGTCTTGGGATAGTTACACTTGGAAGCAGGTGCGTCTCGAGCCCTATCGTGCACATTGCAGCTTCATTCATTCATTCGTCCATTCATTCTTATGGCATTGTGAATCGTGCATCATGCATCATGCGTACCTGTTCTCCCGGCGGCATTCCTTCAGTCACTACAATCGTTCGAGGCACTCAAGGAAGCTTGGCTATCGCGCAAACGGGAAATTGAAGCTCGCGGTAAGGCCATGGGTGGTGCTGGTTTGTTCGGTGCCAGTGGATATGGGTATGGCGGTGCATACGGGCAGCAGGCTCAGGAGCTCGCCCATCTAGAACACGTAAGCCCTTTACGTTCTTTACCCACTCCATCATGCCCTACCACCAGAGGAATGCTCTCGAGTCTCCATAATCTTCTTGCTCTGGCGTATGCGGTGACGTCCCTGACCGCCTTTTTACCCACATCCAGCTCGCCAAAGAAGCTGAGCAAAATGCCGGTGCGTCCACCTTTCTCGATCGATCTCGTCGTAATCGCTCACTCAGCTTTTAACTTGCCTTTCCCCTGGGTCCCCATCACCCCCCTAACTTCCCTTTTCCTCTTGCTCTCCATTTGGCTATCCTTGTTCCTACACTACTACCCGGAACTGCGAACCCATCAGATTCGGTGGCGGCGTCGACTTTCCAAATGCAGGAGGCGTTCAGTGGGTATCGACAGTCTGCAGATCTCGCATCTAAGCGACGCGTGCGGGAGAGCATCAACGCAGCCCTGACGAGTTTGCCAGATTGGCCGGGGCAGCCGTTCTGAACGTACACCCACACCTCTCAAGCGAGACCAAACACACCCGAGAGGGCGGCATCAGAGGAGGGGAGGTGTGGCGGTGGAGGTGGGATGGGGAGGTGGTTGGGCTGCTTGTCGCGCGCGGTGTTGTGTCATAATCGGACGGCTTTCATCGTTGTAATATTCCACTGACGCCTTGCTCTTGTTGCATCATCTAGAGGGGTGTATTCGGTATAAACAGTGTTCGGTTGATAAAAATTGTAAATCTTTGGACCTATGTCTCCCGTACACGGTGCACATCGTGCAGCCCGACCGCCCTTATCACGACACGAACGCGGAGACACGAGCCACGGACCAGGAGGGACCCATCACCGCTGAAAAAGGAACAAATATGAAATTGCGACCTGGACCGCTGCCTCGTTGCGTGCCCTCTCGCCCTCCGTCCGTCCACGGGCGAACGTTGGCGTCATATCATCAAAAAAACAACCTCTGGATCAACCCACCAACCCACCTACACCCCAGCGCAAAAAGACTCCGAAGGACCTTCTTCCTTTTCGTCTCATCCTCGCAGCCTGCTTTCGAATCGTGGCGCCTGCCAAAGTGGATCGCGTCGTTTACCAACCCTAAGCCAATCTGCATCTGGGGGACACAACGTTCAAAGCTCAGCACTCATTCAGTACTCTGTGCTTATTGTTTAGGTTTAGGTACGGGAAGCTGGGTCCGGGTTTCCACCAGTGACTATAGAGTCAGAGTCGTGTTTTTCGCTTATCGATATAAGCCCAATTCGCGGACCACAATTGCAGCCGTTCACAGCGTCGCTGACTCGGAGCACCAACTCGCAGCCCACCCCGTTCGAATTCCCGATTGCCCTTTTGAACGTACCCACTTAGTTTGGGCTTACCACCCTGCGTTGGGCTCTTAAGAACTGTAGCCGGTGGTCCTATCTCTCCCAGTCTCCTTCCTCTCCCCCCGTCTCTCTCTCTGTTCTTCCCTCTGTCCTCTGTGTCGCTCCAACGACGAATTTTGCACGTCCGCTTCGGTCGCAATGTCGTTTCGTGCGCCTTCTACGCACCCGCACCCAGGTAAGTCGCGCATCTGCGTCATCAATGACTCAGGTGGCTGACCTCCAAACCCCCCACCTCATTTCATCTCGTTATTTAAATTATTCCATGCATCGTGCCATCACAGGACCCGCCGGATCAGCATCTCCACATCCACATCCACAGCATGAACATCACGAGCGAAGCAGGGGGCCGCCGCCGCCACAGCTGCCGCAGGAGCTCGTGGACCTGGTCATTGACCAAATCGCGCACGACGACGACGTGCGGACGCTCCAGTCATGCGCGCTCGCCGCGGCGTCGTGGCTCCCGCGGTGCAGAGGCCACCTCTTCAGCACCGTATACCTGCACCCGAACCACTACGCACGGACGCACGCCCGGTTCGCCTCTACCTTGTCGACTGGGGTGGGGATCGGGCACTACGTCCGCCACGTCTTCCTGAAAGCGGGGACGTCCGACGAGGACGAGCAGCCCATCCCGCGGGACGCCGAGCTCCCTGCGTCCCTCCTCGCGCTCTTCCCCAACGCGGAGCACTACGAGCTGATCAACGTCCGGTGGGGCGGCCTCCGGCCAGACGTCCGCGCCCACTTCGTCGACGGCGCGCACGGGACGGTGCTCGCGCTCGCGCTGCGCGAGGTCGCGTTCCCCACCCTCGCCGAGCTCGTGCGTCTGGTCAGGGCGTTGGGCGGGCTGAAGGTCTTGAGGATGCGGAATGTCGTCTGGGAGGGGGATGGCGGAGATGGGGCGTATGTGCGTGATGATGGTGGTGGTGGGGGACGGGGACGGGGCAGATCGCCTTCCCTTGCCTCCTCATCTTCTTCCGCAAATCCGCAAGGCCCTGGTGCTTCTTCGGACGCGGCCGGCGGTGGGGGGCCTCGTCTTGAGGACCTGGAGATGTACGAGTGCACGTCGCCGGGGGCGTTCATCTCGCGTTATTTCTTTTCGTCGACGTCGGACGGGGTGGGTGCGAGTGGAGAGAGGCTGCAGCGGCTCGCGTTGGACTGGAGAGGCCGCGAAGAGGATCCGGCCATCTTGCGGAATTTGATATCGGACGCAGGCGCCGCGTTGCAGATATTGGAAGTCGACCTGGCATGGCAACGTGTGTATCTTTCAATTTCATTCCCCTTTCTACACCTTCTCCCCCCCTCTACCTTCTGGCTGTGCTTCTCTTCTTCCTCCGTTCCACCCACCGCTTTGTTCCCTTTCAACTGCGTTGTGTTGCTTCTGTTCTGTTCTGTTGCGTTGCCGCGTTGCTGAGATGTCCAATTTTTTTGCTTTTTTGGTTCCGCTTCTAGAACCTGCCGTCCCGCTGGATTTAAGTGCGAGCACAGGCCTCCGATCGCTCTTCCTCGACGGCCTCCTCCTCGACGACTCGGACGACTCACCCACCGACCCAACCGCGCCGTCGCCCATGGCGCGGCACTGTATCCCCACCGTCCTCGTCGGGATCGCCTCGACGCGCATGCGCAAGCTCGTATTCTACGTCGTGCTGAGCTACCTGAACGGCCTGCAGCGGCTCGACCTCGAGCAGGTCGACGCGGTGCTCGCGCAGCGCCGGTTCGCGACCGTCGAGTGCGTCGGGTTTGGGATCACGATCTTACCGATTTCGGGCGTCGTGCCGCCGAAGCGCGAGGAGATCTGGGAGACGATCAAGAGGAGGATGGGCAGGGCTGAGGCGAGGGGGGTGTTGAGGCTCATGAGGACTGGGTGAGTGTCCTCGCGGACGCGCAGACGGACGGTTGGACGGGGAGAATGGTGATGGTAGGAGGGTGAGGGTGTGGTTTGCGCTGAGACGATTGTGGTTTATTGCTCGTGGGGTGACTCGGAAGGCTCGGGCGGCCGGATAGCTCGCGTGCGAGGCGAGAAGAAGATTAATTAACGGAAGTATGTGCGCGTGTATTTATTGGATGGAGAGTCTAATAAGCACTGGCAGGACGTGCATGCGCAGGATTAGACTTTGTACGTGTATGGTGACGGAGGAAGATACTTATCAGAGCACGTGTCAGTGGCTGGTGAAATATTCAGAGCCCGTGACTGTGATGTCGTGTCTCGTCGGGTGTTGAGTAGACCTTCGGAGCTGCTTTTCGTTCAGAGTCCTCGGTGGAGGAGCGCAGTGAGGCGAGGCTGGCCCGTCGGTGACTCGTTATGGCAGGAGCGGCCCTGATCAGATCACGGGAGATGCCGGCTTACCTAATACCAGAAAGACAACAACAGGATCGACCCGGACAGACTCAGACAGACCACCAGAAGACGACGACCTTGACGCTGCTACCGCTGTCCTGTTCGACCCTCCCAACGACGAGCAAACAGCTTTCCCCCCGACGTCGTCCATCGCCCGACCAATCCTCTCGTGCATTGATTGCCTCACGACATCACACGCTCCTTATTCAAATATCTGTCCAGCGTTCATCTTCTGCAACAACACACCGAACACCCACCTCCCCTGACTCCGTCAATTCACTACATCGCGCCCAACATGTCCTACTCAGATCACCCCGTCTCTCCCCAGTCGAGCACCATGTCTTCTTCTCGTCGCCTCACAAATAGGAATACCAACCGTTACAGCGTCACCGCCCTCTTCAGTATGGCTGCAGAGCAGGACGTGGAGGTCGAGGATGAACTGGGCCGAGGTACGTCCGTCTGTCTTTGCATCCCCTTCCGTCTCACCGTTGAATTCCCTCATTTTGCACAGCACAAAAACGTCTGAGAGAGTTGAAGTCTCGTATCTCTGCACAGTCCAAGCGAAATTTCGTCCTGGAACGTGATGTTCGCTTCTTGGACTCTCGTATCGGACTCCTTATCCAGAACCGGATGGCTCTCGACGAAGTACGTCTCTACTCTTTATAGCGTTCTGGAATACTGCGAAAGGGGGCAGTGTACCTCAGAGACCAAGGATCCCGAGCCAGCCTATTGTTTGGCATACGCCGAATATTGGCACAGCTCTGATGGTATTTCTGAGGTTTCGCCAGCATCGTGTTTATTATCCAAGTACAGTTTATTATTTAACGTGCTGTGGTGGCTTTCCCCTTATCCCCTTCGTCCTATCGTGACATGTACATGGTGCTAACTCGCATTTTTTCTTTCTGTCTCCAGCAACATGAAGTCGAGAAACATCTTGAAGATGTTGACGCTACCGAGGGTCACTTCCCTGACGACCGCAAACTTCAACAATACTCCAACCTCTTCTTCCTCCTCCAATCAGAACCACGGCATATCGCGTCCCTGTGCCGACTCGTCAGCCTTTCCGAAATTGATACCCTCCTCCAGACAGTCATGTTCACGCTATACGGAAACCAGTACGAGAGCCGAGAAGAGCATCTCCTCCTGACCATGTTCCAGTCCGTACTGTCCTCCCAGTTTGAAACCGCAACCGAGTTTGGATCCTTGCTTCGCGCCAACACACCCGTATCACGAATGATGACCACTTACACGCGTCGAGGACCGGGTCAGAGCTACCTGAAGAGCGTACTCGCGGAACGCATTAATAGCTTGATTGAACACAAGGACCTGAACTTAGAGATCAATCCTGTGAAGGTTTACGAGCAGATGATTATACAGATCGAGGAGGAAACTGGTTCCCTCCCGCCTAACCTGCCCCGCGGTGTACCACCAGAAGTCGCAGCTGCCAACCCGGACGTCCAAGCTATCATTGCTCCACGGTTGACGATGCTCATGGAGATCGCAAATAGCTTCCTCCTTACTATCATCGACAGTAAGGAGAGCGTGCCCTATGGTATCCGGTGGATCTGCAAGCAGATTCGCAGTCTTACTCGCGTGCGTGTCTCTTCATCGTTTCACCGGGATCATCCATCTGACATGCTGCGTCTTCTGAACACAGCGAAAGTACCCTGAAGCGACGGACTATGCGATCTGCTCCCTGATCGGTGGCTTCTTCTTCCTTCGGTTCATCAACCCCGCAATCGTCACCCCTCAGGCGTACATGCTCGTCGACGGTGTTCCTGCAAAATTCCCAAGACGAACCCTGACTCTCGTACGTAACCGTGTCATAAACTAACTCTTCATTTCCAATTGTCCGGCGTATACAAACTGAATTGTATGTTTGTGTCATCGTAGATTGCCAAGATGTTGCAGAATCTGGCAAACAAGCCCTCATACGCGAAGGAGGCGTACATGATCACGTTGAACCCGTTCGTAGAGGACAATAAAGCACGGATCAACCAGTTCCTGAACGATCTGTGTGAGGTCGGAGACTTCTATGATACTCTCGAGGTGCGCAGTCAAATAATTTAGAAACGATTATTTCGAGGACTGACAATGGATACGCTATGGTAGATGGATCAATACATGGCACTGTCCAAGAAGGATCTCGTTATCAATATCACACTGAACGAATTGTACAACACGCATTCGCTGATTCTGCAGCACGTCGAGACACTGGTATGTTTTCTTATGCGCGCAGGTACCCGCTGAATCTGACCTGACGTCCCCGATCTAGTCACCGAATGACAAGCAGCATCTGCGGATATTGACAGACGAGCTTGGTGCTGCACCTGCGCAGGTTCCGCGGAAAGAGAACCGTGCCGTGGAGCTCTCGCTCTACTCACGCTGGGAGACGCCGATCCAAGACATCCAAAGCGCGTTGATGGATTCCGTCTCGTCGAGTGACATGCTATACATGGAGACCAAGTCTATCCTTGTCCAGCTCGTGCGGTCGCTGCCCGGTGCCCAGGAAAAGCGCCCGTACAACCTCAGCGCTATCGCGGAGCGGGCGGCGACAACGAAGGACGCGACGTTGGTGCGGAAGGGGATCAAGGTGAAGGAGATGCTAAGGGAGCTGGAGGAGCAGAAGGTCGTGGACCGGAACGACGGGTACAAGCTCATGCAGGAGGAGGTCGCCGCCGAGCTTGTGCACCTGGGAAACTTGCGGGAGAAGGTGCTGGCAGAGACGAAAAGTTTGGACGCGGTGTACAAGACGATCTGCGATCATAACAACTACTTGAGGGGACAACTGGAGCAGTATAAGGCGTACCTCCAGAATGTCCGGCTTACGTCCTCGAAGGATAAGGGGTCGTCGACGGGTGTGGGTGTCGTTACTGTGGGAGGGAAGGAGAAGAAGGCGGCGAAACCTGTTGTGCTAGGCCCGTATAGGTTCACGCATGCGCAGCTAGAGAAGGAAGGGATCATCGTCGAGAGTAATGTGCCAGATAACAGGTACGTGGTCTCTCGCAATTGTGGTTCGGTTCGTATGCTGATACGCTTTTCAGGCGTCCCAATATCTATTTCAACATTACGTCGCCAACACCAGGAACGTTCATCATCGCGTTGCATTACAAGGGCCGCGAAAAGGCCATTTTAGAAATGGACCTCAACATCGATGATTTGCTGGAAAAGCAGAAGGACAACAAGCATCTCCTCGACCTGGAGTACGTGCAGCTGAATGTACCGAAGGTACTAGGACTCTTGAACAAGGTGTTCACGAAGCGATGATTTTTTTGCTCCTGCCTCTCCCACATGCACGATACCTTACGACATATCAGTACGCCATACACTCCTTCGTTTCGTTTTCTCTGTTTCTCTGGCCTGGGTTTCCTCTTTACATCTCTTTATCACGTCCATTCTCCCCCGCGACACATATTCATTCACCGTAACCACCTTTGCGTTTTTGCCGTGGCGTAATCCGATCTTCGTTTCGATGTATCCATTTTCACTTTCGTGTTCATTGTCTTTTCGTCGGTGTGTTTCTTCTTCGCTTCGTGTTTCGTTTCGTTTCGTTCGTTCGTTCTCCCGTCTCGCTCTCATGAGGATGTATTATTTTCCGTGTATGCAAGTCCCCGGAGTTCATTATCCCACTCTCTGTGTCTCCGTCTCCCCTTTGTTGTTCACAAATGTCATTCTCCGTCTGTCAGACTCTCCTAGATGCCCTCCTCCTTGACCACGCGTGTCTGACACCCCCGGGGCGCGTTGCAAGGTTGAATATATATAGGCGTCTGTTGGTATTCCCGTGCGGCGCGGTCAACCTTTCGCTGCTCGAGTGCTTAAGGTTTTCCTTTTCCCATCTCACCGTGACCTCCTTCTTTCCAATCCTTGCAGCTTCTTGACTCGACAACCGCACCTCTCTTTCTTTTCTCGCGAATGTCAATTCGTTCATAGCGTGACTCTGTTCATCATCCCCATCTTTCAGCCAGTGACAGTCTGAGGAGGCCAATTATAGGATTCAGACGATGTTGCTGCGGCAAATAGCGTTGTTGTCCAGCTGCTGGGCCGTCCTGTCTGTCTTCGGCTTTGTCGTCCCACTGCCAGTTCAAGAATATGCTTCACAGCCTTTGCCCGAATTCCCTCTTCCAGCAGCGCTGAAGCGGCTGCGTCCACCACCACCGAAAAGCGGGATAGCTGCAAGACAAGTGCTGGAGAACGTGGAATCTGGGATGAATTCCTCGCCTGGGGCAGCGAACTTGACGGATTTGAACTCGGCGTTGGTGCCAGTAGGGATTTCAGCGGATGGACAGTGCGTGTTCTCTTTATTTCTTTGCCTCTCTCCCTTTTGCCTCCGCCTGCTCTTCTACGACCCCTACTACACTCTCTTCACCCTTCTTATCCCTCTTGCTGACTCTCATCTGTAATGTAGATCATACTACATCGTTCTCCAAGCTGGCAGCACCAACTTCCGCGTGGCGTTAGACACGGCTTCGGCCGACCTCTGGCTTGTTGCGTCGTCCTGCAACACCCCCGCCTGCGCGCCGGCGCCGAAATACCAGTTGGGATATCACAGCGGGACGTTTGGGGCGGTGAACAATAATGAGACGGCGTTTGAGACTGGGTTCTCGGATGGAACGAGTGAGTCCGTGTTTCATCGTGTTGTAGTGTCTGTGTGGCGTGCTGACTGAGGGTCCGCAGCTGCGAATGGGTTCGTTGGGTTGGAGACGGTGCAGATCTCGAATTTGACTATTGAGGATCAAGCGTTCGGTATGTACTCGCTCGTAGCTGAAGCGAATACGACGCTCACATCTGAGCAGGCATCGTCACTTCCACCAATGTCTCTTCTGGCTCTCAGATCAGCGGTATCCTTGGACTCGGGTTCCCCCGTCTTTCAAGAATCTTTAATGCAGTGAATGGTAAGGTCGATTTATATTCTGCGGGTCCATCTATATTGATGATGGTAATAGCTACACCTGTGTTCTCAACAATGTCTCAGCGCGGACAGCTGGACTATCCCCTCTTCGGTCTCAGTCTTACACGGAACCAGTCTGGAAGCTTGACTTTCGGTGGGTGTTTCTGACTTTCAAGGATCTAGCTGTGCTCAAGCTGATGATCCGAGTAGGTGCGGTAGATGGTTCAGTCGTCAAAAACACTAGCCTCGTAGAATGGAGCGAAGTTGTTCCGTTTTCACCCTTCGCAGCAGAGAGCAATGCCTCAAGCTACCTTCAGTGGGTTATCCCTCTCACGGGGCTTTCCGTGAGCATACACCGTACTTTTTGTAATGTGCTCCTCATCTGATTTGAGTGCATCAGGTCAACGGGTCATCTATACCTCCTTCGCCAACCTATCCTGCTCAAACTCAGAACCTTTCGCTGGCGTTATTTGATGTGTGAGTGCTGCGCAGCCCATGTACACGCATTGGGGGGTTGGCTGACCGTCTTTTGCAGTGGTACCAGTGGGATCTTTGGCCCGTACCAAGACGTATGTAGACTCGTGCTTCCCTCGTGCGTGTGCTTACTCCTGATGTACTAGGTAACCCGCATGTTTTCTCAACTCGACGGAAGTCATCTTGTCGGCGACGGTAAGTTCTGTCCTCCGCAGTCACCATGTCAGTACAAAATACTCACGTGAGTCTCACGCCTCCAGGCCAATGGGCCCTTCCTTGCGATGTCAATGAGACCATGGCGTTCCAATTTGGGTGAGTCGCGTTGGGAGCTTCAGGATGGATCATACTTAACTCTGGTAGATCGACTACCTTCGTGCTGGAACCAACGGATTACCTGATTGGACCTGTTGACAGCGAGCCCGACCTTTGTCTGAGCTGGCCGGTAGCCTCTCCGCCGAGCTCTGATGGTGTAGATTGGCAACTTGGTGAGGTCTGATTCCAGGTAGTAGCGCAGCAGTTCCTGACGATATCATCATAGGTACACCGTTTTTGCGAACCGTTTATTCAATATTCAGGTCCGTTGATTTGTTCGCCTCCGAGTACACATAACCTGACCCATTTACAGTCTTGGAATTGACACCAAGGAACCTCCAATGATTGGACTATATCCGCTAAACAACGCGACCGCACCGGTTGAAACCTTCGAGGAGGTAGTCAGCTTTTTCTCCACAGCCTCCGAAACTGTCGCCACAAATCTACCCGACTTCCCACTAGCCACACCATCCTTCACAACTCCAGCCTACGCATTCAACACATCCGTCCCTGCGCCTGCAGGGGAGGTCGTCGCCTCCGGGCTCGCCACAAGCACATACTCCGCTGCGTTAGGCACGCACCACGCGAACCTGACCAGCATCCCGACTATCACCCCGTCACCCACGTTGGCGACGTTCCTCATCACCGATCCTGCGGGCCATACGGTCACTTCTATCTCCACTGCGGCGCAGCAGTCGATCACGCTTGGTCGACCACCAGGATGGAACGGTGCGAGCATGCCTGTGATGTTCCCGGGTCGTGCGGCGCTTCTGTCTTGCGTGTTGTCGTTCTTGATCTCCTGCATTGCTACGTTCCATTTCTCGTAGATTTCTCTGTAGAGCCTGGTTCGTTCTCATCTGTTTCGTTTTTTCGTTTCGTTTCGTCCTTGTCTTCTGTTGACGTCGCAATCTTCTCTTCTTTTTACACCTCACGCACTAGCTGATGAGAGTCAATCATCGTCCCTTTCCTTTTCATTCTATCCTCTCTTTAGCCTTTTTTGGCTTTCGACTTTGGCTTCGGCGTCAGTGACTACTGCATAAGCACCTGGTGGACTTTGGACAGACTTTCATAGCTACTACTAGTTTCGTTTTTTCTTCACTGTTCTACGTACTGTTTACGGTCGGACTGAGAAATGTATTGTGTGAAAGCCTGCTTGAGATGCGTGTTGCCAATGAGATGAGTACTTACATAAGAGCATCAGCAGAAGGTGTCGGACGGACGAGTACGTTTATAAGAAAGGAGAATGTGCGAACACCGTTGAAGGCTTTTCGCAAAAAAATAATACTTGGTTTCTTTCACTAAAGCTTCACCTCTGATCACCAAACAAGTTCTTCGTCGGAGTCGACGACAGAATCAAAAGACTCGACGTCCACATTCTCACGAGCGTCACCATCAAGCTCGCCATCGCTCTCGGACCCATGACGGCGGCACGTCCTGTCCCATTCCAGCGCGATCTCCGCGCTCTTCAGTTTCTTCAGATCAGTCTTGAGGACGTTGAAGCAGCGGACGATCGTGATGTCCTCGATCCTCCGTGCCCAGTAGACGCTCACCAGCTTGTCGCAGAAAGAAGGCCTATCCCCAAACTCAGACTCGGTGTCCTTCCGCAGTGTCGGATGGAAGTGGACGGAGTCGAAATAAAGGTGGCGGAGATGGGGCATGTAGGAGCGAGTCTCCCTCTCAGGCTCATCATGATCCACGTAGCCAAGCATCTTGAGGATACTGTCTGTCGAAGGCACACCGTGACGCGTGTAGTCGTCGCAGGTGACGCTGAGGTAGCCGACGTTGGGTAGCGCCTCGACCATTCTCGACCAATTGCTGACTTCAACGGTGAGATGCGAGGCTGACTTGGTCACGGAGGCCACGACGCTTCCCAGGGAGAGACAAACGCAGTGAGAGGCGATATATATGTTGGTGTTGACGATTTTGATGTAAGACTGGGACTTGTCGGGAAGAAGGTCATGATAGACATAAGGCTGCTGGATCTGCCCGGAGGCAGGGTCTTTGTATGCTCTGTAGAAACCAGCAGAGTAAGGTCAGATGAGAAGCAACGCAGGTCCAAGCACCTCTAATCTCGAATTAGAATGTGAGGCCAATTCCGGGACCGCCATATCGAGCCCGCTGAACGTCAAGGTCGTCTGGGTGGATTCTGGGTATGAGGTAGCATCCAAAAAGAATGCACATGCCGAGGCAGGTGCCCCAAGCATGAGAGTTCGAAGAGGTAGCGCGACCGGCGTGGCCACCAGGTTGTCCTTAGGCGAACATTGTGGGAGGACCTCGTCCAGTTCCAATTTTTGCAAGGCAAGCAGCTCTCGGAGGACATCCAGGATGAGCACGATCGAATCGTTAATGGTGCTTATACTCCGATAGTGATATGGATACTTGATTGAGAGTGTGGTCAAGGATGGAGGGAGGACGCCTCTTATCCAAGCGAAACGGTAATAATAGATCTTGACCTCCTCCAACGACGGTGTGATGCACTTCGGAAAGAAGATCGGATGTGGCTCCATGAGAGTGGCGGCGTTGTCTCCATACCGCTCTTCCAAGTGTAATGCTTGCAACGCAGGTAAAGATGATGGAAAGCGTGAGGTTGCCTGCAGCATCGCACTTGGAGTTTCAATTACCAGACGCTGGATGCGATGGATGTTCTGGACGAGAACGGTTTCCAACAACTCCTTTTGATGACGACTCTGAAAATGCTCCGCGATAATCCACAATGGCGCCTCCTTTGTTCGCTTTATGAACTCTTGTGCTCGAGGAGGGTAGACGTATATATGCCCAAAGTCGTGGGATGTCCAGCGCAACCTCGCGCCATCGGCGGCATACGTGGGTGATGCTTATCCATCTAATCCTGCGATAACTGAGACACTTCATCGCTCGAAAACACACGAAGATGTGACCGAGGACTTCAGGTGGTAGCCGGACAATGGACACGCATGCGTTTAGGCGGACCTTCCTTGAAGTCCAGAAAAGACTTGGTATGGTATGTGATTTGTTCCTCGAGCAAGATACGTTCTTCGACCAAAGACTTGCGGATGTTCATGCTTACAGCCAGCGTACTATGAGTCTGCGACTCGGACGTGGCAGCCGCTTCCGAGTGATCCAGACACGACGTGCTGTAGTATCAGTATAATAACAGTGTCAGACATAGTCCCACGAGCCTGAGGTTACATCTACTCAGCACTCACCTTAGTGAATTTTCCATTGAATCGAGTGAACGTATGGCTTCCAAGTCAGTTGACTCTGAGAGCAGTGAGAACATGTTTTGTGTTGTTTGGACATGTTTTACATGTCAGGTCGGACTGCGTTACAGTGGTGACGTAGCGTAGTCACCTCTAGATCTGTATCTGGGTGAAGCTTTGAATTCGAAGGGTCAAGTGTCCTGGTAAAGTACCATGTCACTAGAATTCTATTGTAGTCTATGCAAAGTGCCATGAATCAGGAAGACGACCTAGTTCTCAAGACAAAAAAATTACACTCAATGCGAAGTGTTCCAGACCTCAACTACTGTTGTCCGCTGCCACAGTCCCGTCCAACCATAGAGTGCGTCAAGTAGTAAATCGTCCTCAGGATCGTTATGGTTGGGGTTCCATATACCCATCCCGAATGCCCCCATC
>SGPM01000424.1:0-20368 GCA_004802725.1 Antrodiella citrinella
TCAACTTCTTCGTCGATAGGTCGAATTGGAGTTTACGTAGCTGTGGAAACCGTTGTGACCTTGAAGACTAAGTGTAAATATTCTGTTGTACTCATACCGCTTGGTTCCGATTACGAAGTCGAATTGCTATCGCTGTCATTCGTCATGCTCCAATTTCTGTCGGCATATAGGTGACGATGCGCCGAGATGTGAGTCAAAAGTGATGATCTCGAGAATAGATTTACCAATAATAGGCTTCAATTAAATGTATGTTGTACAATTAAATTGATAATACACTATAGCATATAACTTCGACTTATTTTCGGAATCTAATTATATCCGTCCCGCCCGCGCTGCTTACTGTGAACCGACTTCGCAGAGGACGATCTTGAAGTCCCCCCCTCCTTCGACGGGCCCTTTGGCATTTAAGGTCTTCATATTTCGACGCAGCCGCAGTCGACGGATCCCAATGTTGTCGAAATCGGCCATGGTGGCGTTCAGGGCGCTGCTTATCGTCTTACTTGCTTGTGTCCTTCCGGTTGTCGCACACGAACATCACGAAGAGCTTACGGAGGAGGAACTCAATGTACCGGTTGATACAATCCTATGGATACACATGTTCCTTCAGGCGATGGTCTGGGGAGTTCTGTTCCCGGTAGGAATGGTGCTTGGGCTCTCGAGAAGTAGATGGCATGTACCGCTCCAGGTATGTTGCTCCAATCAATGGTAGTACTGGGCTTTACATTGCTCTCATAGAGTGCAGGATTTGCTTTGACCCTTGGTGGATACATCTTAGGCCACGCGCACAAAGGTCGATCGTTCTTAGCCGGAGCCCACGGCACAATGGCCAACGTCATATTCATCCCCATATTCCTCCAGCTTGCCCTCGGAATCTATTTGAAGCTGCATGTACACGAGAAATCTGTCCGACCATATGCTGTTATCGCGCACGGTGTCGTTGGCAAGGCGTATCCAGTTATCGGTTGGGTGCAAATGCTCTTTGGCGCAATTGCCTTCAGAGGGTACTGTCGCGGCGGCCACCTCGGACAATGTTTGGCGCACTATATCATGGTAAGCTCATACGCTCGTCACTCAAATTATAATCTGACATCCTTTCAGGGAAGTGGTTTCATTGCGTATGCCATCATCATGGCAATCATGCTTTTGGTAGGGGAGGCATGGGTCAGGCGTAGTGGACGCAGCCCTGAATGGTGGGATTCATGGATCATCACATTATGGGTACGTCTCATCAGCTTATTTAGTTCTCTCGCTAATGCGAAGCTTACTAGGGAATTGGTACGCATCTTACCTCTACCCACTTATGATCACTTTCTCATTTTAGCGCAGTCAATACCTTCACAGAGCACCACGGCGGTAGCTGGTCTGTCAAAGACATGCAACACACGTGAGTTTTACCCCTTGCTGCTTGAGTTGAAAGATCGTTGACATTTTTACAGCATCCTCGGTGTCCTCTGTACGCAATATTGCAATATGATCAGAATTCTAGTCGCTGACTTCTCGACTATACAGGGTGGTGTGGTGGTATGTTGGGCATCTTCCTTGCACGTAACAATCAGGTATGTCCATTCCGACGATACTTCCGCGCCGTATTGTGCTAATCATCCGTCCGAAGCGCACTGTTGTGCCCTCCCTCATGTAAGATTACTTCTCCTGCATCATTTGAATCACTGTTCTCATTTCCTGTAGTATCATTCTTACTGGATGGGCTATGTCTGAGCATGCCCAAGCGTTGATGATATCAACAAAGGTAAGATCATCCCTCTCATGCTCGCTCAAATCGAGCTGACATGTGCACCAGGTCCATGCGACATTTGGAAAAACGCTCATGCTCGCTGGGGTAGCTCGTATCATCGAGGTTTGCTTCATCGTCCCGAAGTTCACGCCTGAAACCTCAAGCATTGCGGACGACAACAACAGTGAACATACTCTTGCTGACATGGTCAATGGCGGAAGCGGAGCTCACGCCGTGAAGACATTCAGACATCTGCCGCCTTTCGTATGACAAGTCCATTCACTCCACTATGTAGCAGTTCTCACCAGTTTGATCACTATGTAGCTTCTGGTTGCTGCGGGTCTCATCTTCATGTCGGCCACTGACGAAGAACTTCATTTCGTTCATGACGAAGGCATGGACCATGTCACATACCTTCTGATCATGTACAGGTGTGTGGCAGATCCATGAGCACAACTGCATTATCCTGATCGCCGTTATTCCCAGCCTCGCCTTCGTTATCTACACCTTGATCGTGTCCCTTATTCATCTGTACACTGTCACCGGCCGCAACGCGTCTTCTGCTGCCGCGAACGGCAGCATCGAACTCACGACCCCTACGTCGAAGTGGTATGCCCGTGTTCCAAGTGGTGATGTCGATGCGGAGAACCATGTCATTGGGGAAGATGACGATTGATCATATACATTTCATCTTTCGGCGTTTGTTGTGTCACCTTTTCCACTTGTCTGTGCGGGCTCTGGTAAGATACAGGTTGGAGTGTCTGTTGTATCCAATTTTTTTTACTCTTTAATGGATAGAAACTACATTGATACATCGGATGCACCCTCTTTCGCGTTAGGTTTGCATATCCTCGAGCGGCTGTTTGTGCTTTCCACCATTCTAGGAGTGGGTCAAAGATACGACAAAAACATACGCTATGCCACCCGCCTTTGTTCCGTGCTCACATATCAGTTCTTTCAACTGAGAACAATGGTCTTGAGATCTGACGTCTCTCAAGGACTCGCTACGCTGGGGAAGACCGAATACAACGACCATCCCGCAATCCTCCAGACATAGTGGGCAAGTGTTCGATTTCGAACTCATTTGTGCCTTCTTGTTGACCAGTTCTGTAGTCATGTCTGCAAATTCATCAAGTTGCACAATGGATCAGAAGTCCCACGACGCTCTTTGTCCTCGAGATGCCCCCGCTCCTTTCAATAAACCTTCCGCCACCCTTATCCTTCGCACCTCCGATCACGTCGACTTCCGGGTCCGCTTATCCATCCTTGTGGAAGCGTCACCGTTCTTCGAAGATATGCTTACGCTTCCCAACGGACCTGACGATGCGGTTCGAGTAGACCAGGAATACCGCGATGGGCTTCTTGTCGTCGCGGTGACGGAAACAAGCCGGACAATGGAGAATCTCTTGAGGTTTTGCTACCCTGTGGCGAACCCTACGCTGACGGAACCCGTCGAGATCTGCGACGTCCTGGAGGCATCCAGGAAGTATCTCATGGAAGACATCGAGGCGCAAATTCATTTGCTCTTTGTCCGAGTCAATTCAGTGGATGCCCATCCGCTCGCGTTCTACGCATATGCAGTGATGCACGGGTGGAGGGAGGAGATAAGGCTTGCGGCGAAAGCGTCTTTGCAGCACCCCTTTCCCGCGGGCACCTTCGTTCGGGAGATGGAGTTCATGTCCACCGGCGCGTACATCCGTCTGGGGCCAGGCGTACCACAAAACATGTTCCGATGTTGCGGCGGGCGAGATCTTCAGGCGCTTAGATCGGATGCCGTATTGCTTTGGTCGACGAGCCGCAGATCTGGTCTACATGCAAACACTTGGACAAAATCGCAGCACCCTTCTCGCCTCCCTCCTCTGCGCCTAGACACCATATGGTCTACATCGCGGGGATGCAGACAATCAGAGTGACCGCCTGGCTCTTGGACTATCTAGAAGGCTTGCGTGACGAGGTGCTGAAACGGCCTTGTGGATACACCGTCGAGAAGAACAACGAGAAGTTGAATCAATACATCTTGAAGGGCATGCAGAACTGCACCCTTTGTGCTTCACAAGTCATATCAGACATGGATGGCTTAGCGCGTCGTATAGAGATCAACGTGAACAAAGTCATTGCTAATGTGAGTTATGTCCGCTCACTATATATGCATATTCGACGTTTGCTGACCAGATTCAACTTGAAATTCATGACGAATTTTGAACGCTGGACCACGTTGAGACGAAGAATTGCCGCCGGCAGGAACGAATGTTATCTGCACAGCACTATCATCGACGAGAGGCTGTTCAAGTTGTCACGGTGTACCCCGGATGGTGGGTTTTCTGGTTGTATCATTTCGCAGCTCGCTCCCGATTTACTAGTTGCCACAAGTCTTGTCCAATCCTATATATCTGCATTCAATGGCGGTATACAAACATAGAAGATATACGCACAGCCAGATCGGTGTTCAAATCTTACGGTTCCCAACATGCAAGCTCGATCTCAAGTTCAAAAAAGGACCGTGTCAGCGCAACTTCCTTCCTCTCCCATGTTCTAATGTACACATCGGCGAATCCACCGGCGTCAACGGCCTCTTTGCTAGTGCAGGCGACGCCATTGAGATAGAACGCACGCGAAAGCTTGTTATAGCTTGTGACCGACTTCATGGTCAATCTCCGCAACAGCTCTCGATTGCCCTTCACCCCTATTACAAGGCCGTTGTTGGGATTCTGAAGCTATTCCAAAGCGTGAGACGTTGACGATATACAGGTCCAATGGTGCACTTACATCCCAGAGCACATCCAACGAGTCTTAGATAACGTCCGTGGGTATGACACCGGCATTGGTTGATTCATGTTGATTCTCTGGGATCGCGGCGTCGAACCAGCTGAGGATTTCGGCCTTGCGGGATTCACTGATCTCGACTATAGTAAGGAACGATTGTCTTCCGCACCGAGGTCAGCCAAGGAGACTAATCTCGACCTGTATAACATGATGAGCAGATTTAGAGAGCGATCGGAAATTGACGGCACGCAAACCGGTAAACTCTGCCATCGACACCTCAGTAGTACTAGCAGTACAGGACAAATCTAAACGTTCGTTGAATCTTGCTTTGATATCGATGTGCCGATGGTCGGCTAGCCGTTGGTCAAATGATCTAAAGACTTGGACCTTGGTAGGAGTCCAGAGTCCAGAAGAACCGATGGCGACCCCACTTTCAATCGATATGGCTTCTTCAACGGGACATATAAATCTGTGAATGAAGTTCGCTCAGCGTTTCGTACTATCGTCGTAGGCGACAAACATATACCTGCGACTCCGTGGTCCATAGATTATCGACTACTTCAAAGCCCTACGGGTCGAAGTACAAACGCGGCCTGTTAAACAGACAGTGCTCAACAGCGAGCTCACACAGAAATGGTGCCATATTGGAGTCGGAAGATGTACTGCATGCCGTGCGGCGGGATGTATTTGGCCGGAAGTAAACCGTTTGCGTTATAAGTTGGCGGCCGATGCTGTTGATGGCATACCGCGATTCCTAAGGTACGTGAGGTGTTTTTGATACCCACTAGTCGCACTGACCTTTTGACCTCTCATAAGATACGGCTCGAAATATAAGCTCATACGGGCAGTGGACATGACTGCAATCGCTGTGAGCATCTTCCACAAATACTGTATTCTGTTCATATCTAAACAAAGGGAAATAATCTGTGTGAAAACTAATCACTGGCCATCAGTAATCATACCACATGGCCATCTGTGAATGGTGCTCGCACCTAATTTCAATCGACGATCTCAAGTCTACCGTAGTCAAACAGCGTCACCCTTCCATCAATGTGCCCCACAGCGATTCGACCCTCTTCCTCGTCCAACGCCAGACGTCCCCATTTACTTGCCGTCTCGCAAATCTGCAACAACCGCGTTTCTGCGTCAACCACAGGTTCGCCGTTACCGCTCGCAAGTATCCGCCCTGCGATGCGCTGGCCATGATCCCCTGCCTGGGTCGGATCCGGATCCGTCTGAGCGTCGATCCATACGGCCGTTCCGTATGGTCCAAGAATTAAATCCGACGGTGTGAACATGCGCATAGGTGAGGCGATGACGGCTATCGGTTGTGGTTGGGGGGCATAGGGGGTACTTGTGGGAACGGTAGGATCGAAGTGGGGGTTGGGGTGGATCACGAAGTGGTGTAGCAAGTTGACGGGCCACGGATAGTAGCTGTCGAAACGAACGAGAAGTGTGATAGGCGGAGGGTAACGAGAAGCCGGATGCGACTGCCTCAACCTCGGGATTGAGTACTCGACTGTGTCGATTCTGTACTGCCATTGGTATGCGGCAATGGGGTCTATACACACGCCCATACCTGGATCAAACAAGCAGTCAGAACATGCACTGTGGAGAGACCTGAGGAGAATAAAAATACCTGTGTCCACTGGCATGCGGTACAATAGGATTCGTCTCGTACGGAACATTATAACGTATTTGTCGTACACTGCCAGCCGGAGGAAGATCTTGACTCTGTCGTCCATACTGACAGGATCAGCCACACTGAAAGGTACGCGAAGCATGAACATGGTGTCCCCCGTCAGAACATTCCGAGCTTGAACAACCGCGGTGTCGCTTGTCTCATTGTTCCTCTCGAAGAACAAGAGAGAACCGTGCAGGGCGCGGGGATGAGAGGAGCTTGGAAACTGCGAGAGCATCTTGAATGGCTCAGAGAGGGGAGATTTATCGTGGGCTTCATTCACGCCGTACGCCATGAACTTGTGAATGTCGCTTTCATTCGACCTGTCAGTACGATACGAAATGACGGGTGGTCGGCAACGAACATGCATTCATCCTTATGAGATGCACGAAGGACAGGTGAAAATGTAGGATACTCACCTTACAAAGGCACCGCGACTCACAATGAACGCAACGGGGTGAGTAGGATCGGAGTTCACGAGCAACAAAGACCAGGCCATGCGCTCTGGTTTGTAGTCGATAGCTGCACAGCGAAGTGGGGAACTCTGGTGTAGATCCCAGCACGTCAAAGTAGACCGAATAAGTGGCTCTGCGGACTCGGAGTCGACATAGAAACCAATTTGTAGCAGCCAACGGTTGCCCCGTCCGGGAAGGAAGTGTATTCCTGCCACTTTGCTGTGGTCCGAGTGATCCAGAGGACTGGGACGGAGATCGAGCGTTCGTGACGCCGTTGGAGTGGGTGAAGTCCAATTGTGATGTAGGTGGATAGTGTTCCTATACAGCATCTCAAGATCGAGTGCATCCAATGGCAGCAAATTCCTGCCTCGAATTCCGGGAACGGGAATGTTAGGCTCGAACGCATCCCTGATTAATACATCTAGCCATACGCTGCGACTGCGCGTGATCGCGTTCAAGCCACCGCACGTCTAATGGACCAAGAGAACAGTGTCAGTCAGATCAGCACGATATAAGTGGTCGAAGAGACATACCTGTCGCACTACTAAGATATCTCTCACAGACACATAACGCAGGATATGCCAAAGAGTTTCCACAGGCAATTCTGCTAGCGCTGCCATTACACGTGTGTGCGATGCTAGGCTACGGGTCGAAGCAGAAATTTACGGGCCAAATCAACATAGGTAGCTGGCACTGTGGCGAGACTGGTGGTGGTAGAATAGATCTATCATCCTCAGTGCTTCTTGTCAAAAAGAAATAGTCGGCGGTGTTAGCAACTTCATCATTTCGAAGTCATCAAATTCTGCTTTTTGGGGAATCGGAAATTGCCGTCATGACATCTAGGCGCGATGATTCTTAAGATCATGCTTGATCCAATCTTGATCAGATGCTTTACGTGACCTCCTGCTCAGCGCTCTGCAACTTCTTCCACGACGTCCAACTCTCTTTCCCCGCGATTTACAGACAAATCAACTACCATGTCTGACAAGGATGTTCTTCTTTCGATGGGATTTGATGCGGGCAGGGTAGAATGTCGGTAGTCTCAGCGGACTATACCATGACGCGTCCCCAGCTGACGCCACTTGTAGGGGCACTCAAAGCAACAGGTAATCGTGGTCTTCAGCCTGCGATGGACCATATCCTCGAGAACGAGGGAAAACCAGTGCCCGATCTCTCCGGCGTGACGGCGAACAGTAGCTCGTCAGGTGGCGGTGGTGGCGGGGATGTACCGATGGATGAGGACGATGACGAAGATGCCGCAGCCCTGAGAGCAGTATATGGTGGATCTACTGCCAGTGCTACTGCTGCCGCTGCTGCGGATGTGGAGGCTAAGGTGTGTCTACGGTTTGTTATCTACGTGATGCGCACTTGTCTCATCTCATATGTTATAGAGCATCAAGTGCTCGCAGTGTGGAAAGATATTCAAGAATACTGCATTGGTCAACTATCACGCGGAGAAGAGTGGTCATGATCAATTTGAGGAATCCTTGGAAGAGGTGTGCACCATGTTAAACGTTGTGCGCGCGATCCAGTATAAACTTTATTCTGCAGGTCAAGCCACTGACGGAAGAAGAGAAGAAGCAAAAGCTGGAAGAGCTTCGACTGAAGATGGCCGAAAAGCGTGCCGTCAAGCAGAAGGAAACGGCCAAGGAAGATAAGGCTAATGAAGCCATCCGTCGGAAAGCTGGCAGGGTTTGTGATCGTTCGTCGGTCCCCATCTACCTCGTTCTGAAGATGAATCTAGGACATGAACGATCTGAGAGAAGAGCTTAAACACAAAGAGCTGATCAAGGAAGCAGAGAACAAGCGGAGGGGTGAGAAATACATGCACTAGTACGCTCACTATTCAACCCACTGAGTGTACGACCATGGTACAGAGAAAGTCGAAGATCAGAAAGCTCGTGCTGCAATCAAGGCCCAGATCGAAGCTGACAAGAAGGCACGGGCGGAGAAAGCAGCTCGTGAAAAGGCACTTCGGGAGGGCAACACATATGTCGAAAGCTCTTCAGCGGCAGCATCGTCAGCAGCACCTGCTGCTGCCGCTGCGTCAAACGTTGCAGGCAAAGATTATCCTCACACACGGCTGCAGATCCGGCTTGCGAGCGGTGGTCAGCCGTACACAACGACTCTTTCCAGCGATGCCAGTAAGCATTTCCGTCGTCTGGTCAGAATTAGTCTTAGTTTGACACTCGTATAGCACTGCGTGAAGTAGCTGAGTTCCTGGCAGGTCAAGTGCTGGCTGTGGACGTCGAGACAGTCAACTTCGCACAGCATTTCCCTAGGTGTGTTCCAGTCGTGGAATCTTCTTACTAGTTTATGTGTTCATGCAAGTTGTCGTTACTACAGGAAAGTGTTCTCCCATGCTGACTTCTCTCGAACATTGAAGGAATTGGGCTTGACGCCTTCCGCGGTACGCTCCTTCTGTTGCCATATGCATATATGCTGTACTGATTGCGGTATCCTTAGGTTCTTATTGCATCCTAGTTTCTCTATACCGACAGTCGTGTGGAAACAGAGACAGCGGCGTTACCAAGGATGTGTGTACGATTGAACAAGGCGGTAGGTCCGAAGTTGCATGTACGATAATTTACGTTTTCGACACGAAAGTGCATCCTTGATAGTCAAAGGGGACGACGCTATGAAGCATAATTCGTTCTTCATGATGAGCCCGTAATGATCTTCTCGCTTCCTTGTTGGCTCTTCGCAAGCAATTACTCACATGTTCTCTGGCTGTTGACATGAGGCAAGAATGCCGAGAGGATGTTTCATCTAATTTGGTGGTACGTACGTCGTCAGGCTGCTGTTGAGTGTATATGCCCTTCTCACCCTACGTCAGGTTCCAAGACAACAATAGCATTCTCCTACGAGGTTGATGCATCATACATACGTGGGGAGCACTACACACACCACGCCCCGATAAGCGGTGCTGGATCTCACTGTTTTTGAGTCCATGCGTTAGGATGAGGCTTGTTTTGACAGATGATGCCATACAACAGCGCTTTCATGGCCAGAACTGGAGACTCACAACATGCTTGTTTCACCGGGATACATGGATAATCGCTTTTCCCTTAAGGTTGCCATTGCGACTATATGACATGTCAAACAGGTTAATCCAAGGAGGATATGTTGACCGAGTTGGTACGCACAAGTAGCATATTTATTCTTTCGACGTACTCATGTCTCGACTTCCAACAGTACCTTGCATGCATACGCAATCTGCGTAGCAGTTTGCGTCTACTTTCTGCGTGTTGATGTTCCTCCAACTGCCTCAGCAGCGCGCGTGGATACTCTCACAGCTGTGTCTACAGGCGGTGTTCAAAAATGACGCCGATCTGACATAGGTGTACTTTGGTCTTCTCCAAGCTAAGGCCTTTTGACTCTTTTTGCAGAGCTTCACCAATTGTTTCCCAAGGTCAGTTCGCCACATGCTCATCGGCGTCATCGGCTACAGGACTGACAGCCGGCCCACAGCGGTTTTGTTATGTGCACAGCTGTATTGTACTTGTGTCTGTCGTGTTTACTTGTGCCGAATCCCACAACAGTCCGGCATGGAGCAACTTTGAAGGTGCGTTGACTTCAATGATATTTTCCTTGATATCAATTGACACCTGTAAACGAACTTGAACAGCACCATGCAGTGTGCCATAAGTGACACTGCAGGGCCCGGGTCTGACCATGTCCAAGTCCCCGCAAGTTGAGGATGGTCGGTCGGCGGACTGCAATACCTAGCAAACAGCCACTCAACCGCGGCCTGCTCGCATGCAGTGTTCCGGGAATCGATCCGAGAGGTCGCGGCGACGACCGTTCGCTGGCCCTGCGGAGATGATAACAGGCACACGCGGCGGTCCTTCGTTGATATGAGATTCATTACTTGCAAGATATCGGAAGAACAATGTTCTCGACGGCTATGGGCCTGTGGCCCTCGACTCTTAATGAAAACTGTGCGGGTGCGGGTAGTCAAGCTGCGGGGCGTTGTGGGCGTTGACGGGCGTGTAGATTGGCGACCGACAGAGCCTGAGTACACTGACATGAGTCTGAAATTGCTCTTACATACGAAGAGAGAGAGAGTATATTCATACATCAAATAAACATACCTAGTTCCATCCTGCGAGGCACCAAACTTGAGTTCGAGGCGTACATCAGAGAAAGCTCGAGTATCACTGATCTTTAACTGAGGAACAATTTCTCTTCGAAGCTCTTTAGAACAACTTTAGACGACCTCGAAAACGCCGTCACCACTTTGCTCTCTTTCCTCACCAACGTCGTCGCTCTCCATGTCGTGCAGACCCTTTTAACCAACGCCACCGTTTGTTCCAATACGCACTCCTTCCTAGCCCATCGTCACCATGGAAGACCTTGCCAAAGACACCAATGCGCTCTCCATTAACACACCCACATCTCCCCGGCCCTCTACACGTCCTAGTGGTCCTCGCAGTCGACGACCACACTTCAAGTCTGCAGTTCCCCTCACCCTGCATAACGGCAATTCGTCGCCTTCCGACGATATTGTTCCAGCGTACTCCGGTCGGAACTCACCCACGTCCCAGAGTGCTTCCCAACCGAACTCTCCCTTTCTATCACCCATGCCCAGTCTCTCGCAACTCTCTGAGGCTGTCGTCCAACTCAACCAGAGGCCGATGCCACGACGTGAGCAGGGTGTGCAAGTGTCCGTGGGCGACATGGGCACCGGAACGTCGAGCCGATCGTCTACGCCCGCCGTCAAGCTGCTCGCGAAAGCCCCCTCGCTCGATCCACCGCCTGCGCTGAACTTCGAGTCTACGCCGGTACCATGGAAGGGTATGACGCTGCAGGCGGCGCAGTGGACGTTCTCATCGGAGCAACTTCAGGCCATCGTGTCACGAGCTATTCGGTCGTCCGCACAGGAGGGATTCATAAAGCTGCTGTCGGTGAAGATACTGGACGAGGAGCTCGTGGCAGAGATGCTGAGGCTAGACACAGTGCGTGCCCCGCTATTTATTGTGGCGAAATTTATGACCTCCCGCTCCGATCGATCCACTAATCGAAACCCTTGCTGCAGGTCAAGGCAACCACACAGGCCCAGTACCGATTCAACATGCATAGGAGAACTATGTTGCTACAGTCGCTCATGGCACTCGCAGCGAATGGCGATGCCGACAGCAACACAGCCATGGTAAATCTCACCACCCAGCTCGCAGAAATTACCGTCTCTTGCGACCGCCTTATGGAGAACATGCTCCGCACCTGCGACCAGCGCGCGCAGATACAACATCTGCAGGATATACACGTTTCCTCTGCGCTCGCGATGGCACTGCGGAAACTCAACGGAAGTTACGCCAAACGGACAGCAGAGCTGAAGGAGGCAAGAACACAGATTGAGCAACTGAAAGCAGAATTAGAAGAAGCATGGAACGTAGCGGAGGATATGGCGCAGGAGATGGATGATTTGGATAACTTCCATTCAGGATTCAGTAGTGGTGGAGACGATGGGGAGGATATGACAAGTGCGAATGGACTAAAGGCAGGCGAGGATGATACGCTCAACGATGTGAGCGTTCGGATGGCCAGGGTTGTCCCCATCTTAGGAACAGCTGTGGCCTCCAAGGCGACACTGACGAACTTGATTGACGAACCAGTACCAGTACCCGCACCAGAACCAACACCAGGGCCATCAGCACCTTCGACACCGGGTATAACCTCATCGGAAAAAGATATGGACAGGACAAGTCGTGTATTTGCTGCGAGGAAGAGAAGTAGTCGGACGTCGAAGGCGAGCTTGCGGATACCAAAGAGCGCGACGACGCCTCCCGCCGACAGGACTTCTGTGTTCTCGAAACGGAGTCGAAGCAAGAGCCTGCGAGGAGGTGAACCTGCAGTTCCGCCTATCCCGGTCGATTCTTTCTTAGAAATGGCTGAAACTCGACCTACTTCGCCCGCTCAGAGTGCGCACGCTATGCCTCCGGTCCCGCAACTTCCTACCGGTAAGTTATGCTGTCTGACCATCAGATGTTGTATGCTGATTACATGATTCTCAGCCGTGACAGAACAACCTACATCCCCTCGTCCGTCAACGCCACAATTCGAAATTCCTCCAATCACGATTGACTACGCCGACATGATGCAACGGAAGTCATCGATACCCTCACGTCGCATCAAATCTATGCAGCCTCCCGTCCGAGCTCGATCTATGGACGACTCTGATATAGACACGGCCGCCACGCGGCGCGTCTCCAAAGCAGAATACAAGAAATTCGACGGATGGCCTTGGGGTGGCGGATCGAAGAAGAGTAAACGACATTCTGTTCCCTTGACGCGGATGGCGTTAGACACCAAGAATGAGGTCGCAGAGAGGACAGTTGGCATGTTCAAGAGAGAGTCACGGCCGAGGTCCTCGACGTCGCTAGGGAATCATCTTCACGCACCTTCCGAGCCAGCGTAACTCGACTTTTTCCTGGGCTCATTGTTGGACTTTCACTGACTCTACCCCTTCTTCCTCCTACCCCGGATTCTACCACCATCTCTACGGCTCATATATACCATATATCCTCTCCTTTCAACTCAACCCTTCTCTCATCCTCAACATTACCCCGTGACTCATTGTTACCTACCATCAGCCAATGTGTTCACACCACTGTCCAACGCGTTCCTGTGCCGTCTGTGCCCATGTACTCGTACTTACCCCCGATATCTTAATTCTGCTCTCCCTTCTGCTCTTTGTATTCGCAGTATACTCATTCACCGTATTACTAGATGGACCATCATCCTCACATCCTCTCTATTGCTTTCCCTTTTTCTTCCTGTTCTCCTTGCCTTCTATTTCCTTGTTCATTGATTCACTAAATTCATACCAAGTTCCTCTCCTTCCACCATCTCTCGCATTTGATTCTCGTCGCTGTTGTGATTGTGTCTTTCATTTCGCTCTCTACGATAGTTGACGGCATAAGCCTCCGTCAATATTCAATAACAGTGCATGTAAAACAAGGCCCCGTCTCGATATTTGTGTTGTCAATGCAGTCTTTGGCTCTGCCAAGGAAAACTATATGGTGCTAACCTATGGCAGTCAATCCCATCCAGGCTTCGTCGGACGAACGGACATAAGGGAGGGCCTCGCAACGAAGCAGGGTTTGATCGTACTACCAGGCAAATGCGTGCAAATCGAGGTCCAATATATCAAGTGATCCGAAGGTGGCGAAGAATGTGAAAGGGGTATAGAGAGGAATCCATTGAAATGTGAGGACGTGTGATACAAGAACCTGAGGTAAAATAATAATAATACATCTGGAGCTAGCGGTAAGCCCACGATGAAAGGCTGATCAGTATACTGGATTGAACTCACAGAAAACATAACGTGTAAGGGCGACTCTGTAACGACTAACTTCACATCATGGTGGTGCGGCGCCAGACGGAGATGCTGACGTGAACCAGAACAGACCCAGCAGCCTCCACAATATCCACAGGCCCAACATCCCACACACGATGTACCCAATCGTTCGCCACTGCTTCACACCGCCTTTGCCTATCCCAAATGCTTGGCCGGCTCGCCGTGAAGACTCGGCCAAGGAGGATCCGAATGACGAGAAGGTATCTCGCTGTACGCACACACAATCAATCAGTCAATCATTCGACACTATTCAACTTGATTGACGGTGTACGTACTGTGCCATCCAGAGTCAAATTCTGGCTCTCAACATCCTCGTAAATGTCTGTAGTTACCTACGAGTTTCGAAATTAGACCGCGACAATAGGAATACCATTGTAAGCACTCACTCCGCGAAGACTACGCAATTTCGAGTGCAAATCATCCAGTCTCTGGTCGTTTTGCGCCTCGTATGTGTCTTCAACATTGTCCCTCCCCCGTGAAGACGACATTATAGCTTTGAGTTATAGAGAAGGATAAAAGTGGTAACGGTTTGTGGTGAGTTGTGGGCGGTACCGCGCTGTTCTTAGCTCTCGGCGTTCGCCGAAGTGTTTTATTTAGCCTACTACTGCGCGTTCTATGAGCTGGCAACGAAACATACATGTTATAACGGGCTTGTGGCGAACGAATGTAGTATCAAGACTTTATAATTACAGTGTAAATATACTACGAAAGACTGCAAAAAAACGAGGACGAACGATTCAGTCAATCATGAGCTGGATAATATTGAGCGCGTCACCAAGCGCCCATACGTGTTCGCTAGTAAAGTTGCCGTCGCTGTTCTCAACAACCAACTCCCACCTTCCTTCACCATTCCTCACGACGACGAAGGGCTCGTCGCATTCGTGATTGTGGTCCAACATGGCCACCACGACGGCCTACCAAGTTCCTGCCAATCTTTCTCCTACCGCTATCGCCAACACCTCGTCACTTCTCCGCATTGTGGCTCTTGCATTGATTTCTGCTGCTGCTATTGCTTCACGTCTCTTCGCTGTTATAAATTTTGAGAGTATCATTCATGAATTGTACGTGAAATTATGCTTTGCAGCTGTGAATGGTGTGCTCATGTTGCGTTCTACAGCGATCCATGGTTCAATTAGTGCGTACCATACTTAGGGTCTCTCACGCATTGGCCAACCAGGTATTACAGCCGTGCTACGAAGGTGCTGGCATCTGAAGGGTTCTACGTACGTTGAAGGAATCGCTGTGACATGTGGTCGAGCTGCTGACGCGCCCTTAGGCCTTTTGGAACTGGTTTGACCCTACTGCATGGTATCCCTTAGGACGTGTCGTCGGAGGCACCATCTACCCTGGTCTCATGGCTACTAGTGGTGTCATCTTCTATGCACTGAAGGCCATTAACCTACCGGTGGACATCCGTAACATATGTGTTCTTCTCGCTCCTGGTTTCAGCGCCCTTACTGCATGGGCCACCTACATGTACGTATCCCTTCATTGAAGACCCACACGCGACCCCTGACATTCTCGGTGTTCGCAGGTTCACAAAAGAAATGAAGGATGAGAGCGCTGGTCTCCTTGCTGCAGCTTTCATTGGCATCGTCCCTGGCTACATCTCGCGCTCCGTGGCAGGCTCTTATGATAATGAAGCCATTGCTATCTTCTTGCTCATGTTCACCTTCTACGCATGGATCAAAGCCCTGAAGACTGGTAGCGCTTTCTTTGGCACAGTAGCCGCGCTGTTCTATTTCTACATGGTGGCTGCTTGGGGTAGGTTCATCCGGACAATGACATTCTACAATTGACTGACTTCAATTATAGGTGGTTATGCTTTCATCACAAACATGATCCCTCTGCATGCCCTGGCTCTCATTCTGATGGGCAGGTATAGCGGACGCCTCTATGTCGGCTACTCCTCCTGGTACGCAGTCGGAACACTCGCCAGTATGCAAGTACCCTTTGTTGGATTCCAACCAGTGCGCACAAGCGAACACATGGCGGCTCTTGGTGTCTTTGGTCTTCTGCAGATCATTGCCTTCGCTGAACTGGTCCGTTCGCATGTGTCCTCCAAACAGTTCCGAGCCCTGCTCTTCGCCTCCGTGATCGGACTGGGTCTCCTCGGTACTGCCGGGATTGTTGGTATGACCTATAAGGGCTGGATCGCACCTTGGACTGGCCGTTTCTACTCCCTATGGGATACCGGTTATGCCAAAAAGTAATGCCGCTTGAGATTTATTGAAGCATACGCTGACGACACTTTGAATGTTAGGTATATCCCGATTATTGCATCCGTGTCGGAACATCAGCCCACTGCATGGCCGTCATTCTTCATGGATCTGCAATTCCTCATCTTCCTCTTCCCTGCTGGTGTGATCATGTGCTTCCGACAACTTCGTGACGAGCATGTTTTCGTGATCATCTACGCCATCGTTGCCAGCTACTTCGCGGGAGTCATGGTCCGCCTCATGTTGACCTTGACTCCAGTTGTTTGTGTGGCAGCCGCCATTGCCTTCTCAACTTTGTTGGATACCTACTTGAACCCAGAACAACCCGAAGAAGAAACTCCAAGCGCCGCCGTGCCCAGCACCGCAGCACCTTCCGAAACTTCCTCCGCGAAGAAGGGAAAGAAAGCTGCACCCGCGCCTGCGACCCTGGCTGAACTGGTCAGCAATGCAACTGGTCCAGAAAGTACCAAACGCAAGACGGGTATCTTTGGTCTCGACACACGACTCCTTGTCATCCTTAATGCCCTCGGCATGCTCGTCTTCTTCGTATGGCACTGCACATGGGTGACATCCAGCGCTTACTCTTCTCCCTCTGTCGTTCTCGCATCGGCCAACCCGGACGGTAGTCAACATATCATTGACGACTTCCGCGAGGCGTACTACTGGCTTCGACAGAACACCCCTGAAGACGCCGTTGTCATGAGCTGGTGGGATTATGGATACCAGATCGCCGGAATGGCTGATCGGCCAACCCTGGTAGATAACAACACATGGAACAACAGTAAGTCCTCGCCCATTCTAGGATGACCCGTAGCTGGAAGTAACTTAAACATGTTTCGATCACAGCTCACATTGCCACGGTCGGCAAAGCTATGTCGAGCACTGAGGAGGTCGCGTACCCCATTCTCCGCAAGCACGACGTCGACTACGTGTTGATCATTTTCGGTGGTCTGATTGGGTACTCCGGTGACGATATCAACAAGTTCCTTTGGATGGTTCGTATTGCACAAGGTGTTTGGCCGGATGAAATCCAGGAACCTAATTATTTCACTCGGACCGGAGAGTACAAGATTGATGACCAGGCATCTCAGACCATGAAGGACAGTTTGATGTACAAGATGTCCTACTACCGGTAAGTTTTACTTGGAAGTCCGGCGCACTTAGTCCGCAGACACTCACACCAAAGCTCAGTTTCGCGGAGCTTTTCGGCGGGCAACAGGCTGTAGATCGTGTTCGAGGCCAGCAGGTTCCAAAGACTGGGCCTACGCTTGATTACCTCGGTAAGTTGCATAGTGTTAACTTCCCCAATGTGGCTAACAATTTGTTATCTCTATAAAGACGAGGCGTTTACTTCGGAAAACTGGATCGTGAGTGTCGCGCACGTTCAAGCTCTATCTTGACATCTACTGAATTGCGAGCCTAGGTCCGTATCTTCCAAGTGAAGAAAGAAGATTTACTCGGACGAGATCTCAAAAGTGCCAACTCTTTCGACCAAGGCAAGAAGAAGAAGAGGTCCAAGCCGTCCTCACGACGAAGAGCTATTTTGTAGACTTTCCTATTCATTGTGGCATTCTGATCAATACTATATTTGCATACTACCATTCTCGCGAAGAATATCGTATTGACATGCCCAGAATGTCAGGTGTAGCGATCACATTCCATGTGTTCCAATGATCTCGAATCCAAAAGGCAAACTTTCTACGCGTCACGGTCCGTTGGTGTCCGGTGTCTCGCTACGTGGCTCCTTTGTTCGTCTCCTGAGGTCGCATCTGACTCCATTCGCTGGACTGGTTTGGCGCGATCGTCAGGAAGCTCGTGGTCGTATGAGCCCCGCGGCACCTTCTGCGATATCGCGGAGACGTTGAATACGCTTTCCAGTCTCGTACCGCGGTCCGCCCGATGCTACGAGGAACGATGGCGGGGCTATTGCGCTCCACAGACGAACCGTCTAGAGTACGAACTTAGCCCGTTGAATGAAGTTCTCCTCTGCATCATACGCGATCCTCATAAAACAGGATAGCGCAACGCTCAAGATGACCAGTGCACTATGAAAAACTTCCTCCAGCTCGCGTGCTTACCAGCCTTGTTTGCTTTGCAGGTATCTGCTCTCAGTAGCCCACCTGCTGGTGCGATCACAGTGGGCCCCGGTGGAAACTATTCTACTCTGTCAGCAGCCATGAAGGATACGTCCAGCCTTGTCTGTCTCATATACCTATGTACCCTGATCAGGATACTGACATTCTTCATGCAGGTGTACTTCGTCTTTGCAAATACTTTTCACGAGCAGGTGGTCATCTCGCGCCCAAATGTCAGGGTCTTTGGCCAAACAAATTCCTCGCAGACCTTTAGCGGCAATAGTACGTCTTTTTGACGGTCCTTGTTCGTCGGACAGTGCTTGCTTACACACCCGCGTTAGCCGTGCTCATCACAAATAATACCCCTGCTTCTGTAGCAGGATCGAACGATGCAAGCGGAACAGTCCAAATCCACGCCGCCAACGTCTCCTTGTACAATCTAAATATCGCCAACACTTATGGAAAACCAGTGGAACAGTCTCAGGCTATCGCCCTGAGTATGCAAAGTGGGCAATTTGGAGCATATGGTCTCAAGGTTACAGGGTTTCAGAAAGTCGCTGTAGGGTCTGAAAATTTGCGGCTACTGACAACATGCGCTAATGCACAGAGACACCTTGCTTGCGGACTAAGGAGTGTGAGTGGGAATTGCGCGGATATGATCTACGTCTCAGAAGGCTCTTTATTGTTGGCTCGGATCTCTCCAGACAATTCTACAGCAACTGCTGGATCGAGGGCGCAGTAGACTTTGTCGGTCACATTTCTATTAAATCATGCGACACCGTTGGACTGACCTGGGTCACAATTAGATTTTTGGGACGCAAGCATCGTACGCGGCTCGCTCGTTGAGAAACGGCCCTCACTGATTGCGTCAATGGTGCAGGATCTGGGTGACCCAATCTATTATCAATGTCCGTGCACTTTCCGTTTACTGCATGAGATAGTCGCTGAGACCCGGCGGCAGACGGTATCATCCGGATGCATCACAGCGTCTGGTAGGTCTAGCGACGACCCCAACTGGTACGTGATCGACAACTCCCTCGTGCAAGGCACGGGGACCGCATTCCTTGGACGACCATGGCGGGATTTTGCCAGGGTCGTTTTCCAAAATGCGTTCTTGAGCAACAACGTGTGGGTGTATCATCGATTTGCGCATTCGAGCTGGAAGTATTCATTGACTCCTATATACGCAGCCCCGCTGCGGGATGGTCTCCGTGGAACTCCTCGTACGTTGTAAACCTCGAACATGCGTACAACACACTGCTAGCTTTACTCAATTACGCCGTACAGCACACCCCAGTAAGCTGTCAAGTTAGCCGTTTAGCATCACCGTCGACTCACCTCCCCTTTAGGACTGACCATGTTACCTTCGCCGAGTTCAATAACACAGGACCGAGTGCTACCGGTATCCGAGCAAACTTCTCTACTGAATTGACGTCACCCATATCTATCTCGACCGTCCTGGGTTCCACGTCTTGGGTCGATGAAGCGTTCTTGTGATCCTTCTTCGGGCGGGACGCAGGAGTTCTGCAGGAGCCCAGGACTGTTGTGGTCCGTTTGTTTTACCTCCTTCTGTCCACAAGGGCCAGAACTTAGTGATGGAGGACGGGTCGAGGCAATCATAGATGTTTTCCAAACGAGATGACACCTTTACCGTGGAATTTGTACCCTGGCCATATAGATGTACCTGTTTTGTCGATGATTCCACTTGCGGACGTTCACTGCACGCCTCACCTTGAAGGATTATTCCCAGTCAGTACTTGTTTCACACCAGGTGGTAAATAATCACAGTGCGCAGTGCGAGCAGCGGTACATGCAGAATGTTGCTACCCTTTATACAAATTTATACAAGACACCCACGGTCTCCTCCGTAACGTCAACATCGCACCGAGATGGCGAGTAGACACCGTTTCTCCGAACTACAGCGATGAAAAATGGACCACGTTTCGAACACATTAGAAAGTCTCTGAGAAACCTCTGTGTGATCTCGACCAAGACAGCGGGTCTATTCTCTCACCCGAGACAGAAGAGCCATTCTCCTTTGGCGCCACTTCCATCATCATCCCTCCCCACCCAACACTTCCCG
>SGPM01000425.1:0-20206 GCA_004802725.1 Antrodiella citrinella
CTGGTGAACCTCGGAGGCCGGGCTCGGAGGGATCCGGGCGGTAAGTCTGCACGAATATAACAATGCAGGCACAAATAAGTGCTTGATATTTGTGGGCAAGGTTTAGTGGGGTCGTACCTCCCACATCGCCTTCAGTTTGGGTGAGGTTTAGTGGAGGTCGTACCTCCCATCGCGGTTAGTGTAGCTACAATGTACCACCCTATGCATGGCCGCGATCGGAGGATCTGACACCTCTTGGTTCGGCAAGGGAGGCGTCGCGGATGCCGATGATGCCGTGAAGCGTCTCTTTTGTTACGCGGCCAGATCCAATGTCCATACTTTTGCGATCCGCTACCTCTTGCATCTAGTTGTTCAGTGTTCATGTCGACTCGTTCGAGTCCTTGGCAGTAGCAATAAGCAAAGATCTCAGAACGGAGACGGATTTCAATCCTTGACGTATGAGGGAATCGTTGAATTGCGTACTTTCGATTGGGGTAACTTGGTGGGTATCGACGACCATGGCGGTGAGTATACTTTTTGACGTCGGTTCCAGTGCTCACGCTAACTTGTTATCATTGTCAAAAGTAGACGATTATCTGACGACTGCACAATGTCTGCTCTGGCATCCTCGACAATGTCGGGATCAACTCTGCGTGGATTGAAGCTATGTTACTTCTCGTCGTGACCCACAGTTCGTAGCCCCCGCCTCAGGTCCACGCAGCGGTCACGATAACGTCTTCCAACCTTCCTAAGGCTGCGCACTCGAAGGCGCAGTCGCGATCTTGCCCGTGTCTTCTTATGATGGTCTCACCCGCATCATGATAAGGCAAGGTTCAGGTGTAAGCAATGGGTCATTGGTGGTGTATTGGGATAGAATATGGCTACGATAATCCATGCTATTCCAATGTACCATCTCGCGTTGAGTTCCAAGCTGTGGGGCAAGCTTGTAGCCCGTAGCTTGGACCGCATCTCGCTGCGATGTTTAAAGTAATGTGGAGGTCGTATCTGGACTGCTCGTTTTTCTGGGGAATATCAGAAAGCCCTTCCTCGTTCATACAACGAGGCTGCCCAGAAGTCATGAGCATTCTAGAACGGACTACACAATGCAAACCCTGGGGGAATCAGATACGCACGGCGCTACACCTTCTCTTAAAGGGAGGAACCTCGAAGCAGGTCTGCCCAGGTCTTCACACCTCCAAATTTCTTTGTAAGTCTCTCCCCTGAAGTTCGACGATATCTTTCAGTCAAAGCTTGACTGGAAGATCTCTTCGTGCAGACATGAAGGAGCAAGACGAAGCGATCCCGCTAATGGCGGATAGCGCACAGCGCACAGTTGGAACAGATGGTATAATTTCTTGCACGCCTCGTAGAGTCCTCTCTCATTATCTTCTTCACTGCTCACGCAGAGGCTCTATTGCAAGGAGACGACGAGGTGAGTGTTATCGGTCTGAGCCGAAACTAGCCGCCGACAGCTACCTCTCTCTTTGTCCTAGGGGTCTTCTTCTCACCACTCCGCACAAGTTCCAGATCCTGGAATCACCTCACCGCACGTTTCCCCAGAATCGTCTCACACCATGAGAGACAAGCCTATTGAAAGCGGTTCGAATTCATCAGACAATATCGACGACATCGACGATATGTATCTAGACTATCCGGAAGGAGACGGGCGTACACTGCGGACTGCCTCCAGCACCGTATCTTTCCGTTCTGCAGCTTCAATCCTTGATCAAGCTGAAGATGTCGAGATGGAAGACGCAGCCAATCACGCCACTCCCTTGACGTCGAATACAAGGGCCGCCGAGCAGACGACAGACCCTGTCGCTCAACACGTTGGGAGAATGCATTATAAAGACCCAGACCTGATTACTGAGATCCGAGGCATGTACCGGATATTGGATCTTGTCAGTGAGCAAGGGAGTGGTGGGCTTGGTACGCATCTTATTCATTGGGCCATTCAAGTTTGCTCATGCGGGTGTCTTCGCAGTGGACAAGATCGTGATCTCTCAAGACGCGTTGGGAACATTCATGAACGACTTACGACGCGGCACGTATACCTCGATGACGCGGGTCGATTTCGCCGGACTCGATGAAGTAACAGTCAAACCTCGAGGCATCTACGGCTCTCGCTTTGAAATCGTCAGGTTTATGCAAGACCTCGGAACCATCGACAACGAAGTGTACGTGATTTCTATTGTTCATAGGGCTAGTCACTTACCTTCCGATAGAGCGACTCTGCTTCGTAACTGTCGAGACGACGCGTCGACGAATTCTGGTCGTACTCTTCGGTCTGGCTTGTACATGTTACGCGCGACATCGCAATCGCTTGTGTATGCTATCTTCTGGCCTGAGGAAAGTACTTGGAATGATGATGCCACGTCGGCAGCGCAGAAGAACAGAGTTACCTTTATGAGGTCTGTAGACAGCTTACATCCAAACACTTCAAGAGACTGACTCAGTTCTTTAGGTATCTGACGAAGATATCTGATCAAATTCTAGCCCTTATTTCGGAGGCGCACGGTGCCGCATTGCAATGGAATGACGAAGATGCAGGAATCCAGATGGACACGGAGGAGGAGGATATAGGACGTTTATTCACATTCGAGGTGGAGAAGACGAATGAGCAAGAGGAACAAGCCGCGGTGCGGCCAGGCTTCACGGTGAGCGCCAAGAGTTATGCTTGATACTCTCGTGGCCCTTGCTCAACCTGACAGGTGGACTTTGCTCATCTTGCGCCTCATGCTGCGGACCAAGACGCAGACCATGTCGACCCCAACATTCTCATTCCACGGTTGGTACCGGGAGAAACCACGTGTGGTATACTGTATACCACAGTTGTGCGTCCTCGCAAGGATATCAAGCTTATGACAGAGAGATGTACCAGGATTCAGCTTGACACATACCTGTAAGCTGCTATAATGTCTCAGCGAGCTAGATTCTCATTGTCTCCTGATTAGGACACGGGGCTCCTTCCGCATTGACCCAGAAATATCGGATGCAGCACTCGACTTGTTTGTGGAAGCTGGACTCGGCCAGACGCAGATTGGTGAAGAAACTCTTCGCTTCCGCAACCTCCGCAAGGCTGCCTCGGATACTTACACCACGGAACTCCAACAAAGGCTTGACGACCTAAAGCAGAAGATTGTAGATCACAACGCCCTGTTGGTTAGTGCATTGCAGGGCGTCATTGCTGATGCCGCTGCGAACAAGTTCAGGTCAGTAAATGTATGATGGCGGCTTTGACTAACTGTCGCTGAGCTGTTATGATCCAGTATCATCGACCGAGAGCAACTCTTGGAGAAGGTGCCAACGAAAGAGGAGAGCCAGGCTGAGCGAGGTACGTGGATCCGTGAGTATACAATATATAATCTTATGCTCGGTAGGTCTTCTGCAAGATTTGTCTGCGCTACATCCAGATATCAAAGCCAAGTTGGAGGCGTTGTCGTCCCTCCAAAACGTGAAGATAAACTCGAACTCGTTCCAAACATTGAAGACGAGATTGCTTGCGGCGGAGAAGAGACTCGGACTTTCCGAGCCACAAACCAACTTAATCTCCGAGGAGACGCTCAGAAAAACGCAACCCGTTCCCCAACGGAATCAAGAACGAGAAGCTCATTCTTTGGTTTGAGGTCATTTGCTGATGCCGCTTTGTCTTCTATCATGCCCAAGGACATTTTCAGCAAACCGCAGTTGCAGCCCCTCCCGAAGGAAGCGGAATCCCGTCCAGAAACTTCTCAGACCGACGCCGAGTTTCTGCAGAGGTTACCCATAATCGCTGGCAACTTTCCGGTCCTTGTAAAGAATGTAGAAGAATGTGCTGCTATAGCGCGTCTCTCCTTCGCGAATCTGGTGAAGAGAAAATGCCATGAACATGCCAAATGGATCCAGGATCAGCAGAAGAATGTGTGCGAACAGCAGATCAAGCACTATCTCGATTCGCAGCTTCGCTCCAAGCTGCAGTCCACCCGTCAAGATTATTTGGCAGCTGTTGCTGACAAATTCGTCAGGAACCCCAATCAGTACGTTTTTGTATATTTTACATGAGAACTTGAATTCATGTCAATCTTCAGTGTCGTCGTCGTCAAAGACTTCCAAGTGGAGAAACGCTTTCGGGACGGTATGAATTTCTATTTGACAGTACACTATCTCAGTCCGCTCACCTGTGGTTGGTTCTCGGATAGTCATGTATCATATAGCTGGACATCATGAGGTTCAGTCAGGGGCAGCATTGGAGTATGCTGTTCACGAGTTACAGTTGACTCAGAGTGATCGCCATCAGCTTCAGCTCGACCAGGCCTTCGTCCCAACGCCGCAGATTGCGCGCCACACATCCGTCCGATTCAAGCTATCCATGAACCACCATCTGAAGTGAGTTCATGCTCGTACTGGTAAGATAATACTCTAATCCCTCATATTGCAATCCAGGCATATCCAGCTACTGCGAGACGGGCGATGTCTCGCTGTGACAGAGACCGACTCCGGTCATGTGAAGGTGTTCGTAGATCGGTGCCAAGAGATAGACCGAGCTATCGAATTCGACCGTTCGCGGAAGCAACTACATCGCGAGAAGATTGGTCAAGACTTTCTACTAGCGTTCGACGAGAGCAAGCGCATGCTGGCTGTATGTGGGACCGAGAAGGTAGGAGGTGGCTCCATCTGTTTCGTGCGAGGCTAATACATTGGGAGGGTAGAAGTCATTGAACGTATTCATTTTTGACGAGAAGTATACATCAGCACAAGCGTTGGGAAGCCCGGTGGATTTTAGAAGTTGGTACGACGACCATACTCGATTGGCTCACATGGCCATTCTTTGTGGACAGAGTGAAGAGTTGGTCCTGGTCGACGAACACGCTATTGCGAGGATGTATTCTTTGACTACGCAACAATTTCGGTTAGTTCGCTGGTTGCTTGTGTTGTGTTATGTTCCCCTTTGCTTAAGCTTTCTCCTAGTCCTGCGTCATTGCAACTTCTCTGTCAGCCGATTGCCATCCATTCGTCTCCCGACGGGTCGTGTCTTGTAACCACCGAATGTGATAGTGGCGGCCAGTACCTTCGCGTTTACCATTGGACGAGTTTTGGAAGTACAGATGGCATTTGTCTCGACTTGGGCGAAATGCCGGCGCATTCCTCTATCTTAACGTCAATGGACAATCCCTCCCAAATGCATTACGTCGGCATGGATGTCGATGCGCAGCGTTGTAATTCCCTCGCTTTGGATGTCACGCGGCGCGTCACCGAATTTATGTTCAAGGAGAAGGGAGGTCGCGCAGAAAGGACCGTTGACAATCGTGCTACGGCGCACAATTGCCTCATCGAGTGCTTTGCCGATGTCTGGACTCGCTTCCCGGTGGTACCAGCTGTTCAGCGAGAAACCCTCAAGGCTACAAACGAACGTAAAGCTCCCTCCATTATCTTCGTATCTGACATAGACCCTTCACGGTTCCAATCGCATTTCCGCGAAATTATCGCCCAATTTGAACGCAACACGCAAAAGCCCACTGGAGGGAAACTCAAACGTATCATCATTGATGCCATTCCGTACAGCGAACTCGTCGCGAGGGACACCATGGATATATCATCTTTCAAGGCAGGCGAGTGGTTGGTCGACATTCTCTGTCTCATCCCAATCCACGTTGCTGTCACTCGCGACAACCGTTTCATTCCTCTGAAGGACGGCGTCTGGTCTGCTGAGCTTGAGCGAACACTATTGGGTGCCACCGTAGGGCAGATCGTGGACAATCTCACGTTTGGGTGGTATGAGTCAATATTCGGCTCCTACATGGCGACTAAGGTGAGGTCTCTTCGCAGACGCTGCTACCCTCATCACTGACCTTTAGGTCCTCCATGTAGCCCGTACGAGTTGTATCATCGATGGGTGAGTTCCACGTCCCTCTAGGAGATGCTCGGTACAGCGCCAACGATGTTGACAGGCGAGCAATCCGTTGGCAAGAGCTTTGCTTTGAACCACCTAGTCGATACTTCGTTTGCTGGATCTGCCATGCGCACCACTGAAGGAGTGTGGATGTCTGTCACTCCTACTGAAGATGCGTTGATCGTGGCACTCGATTTCGAAGGCGAGTCAGAACATAACTTTGCATTGACACTTGATGAGAACTAGTTAAATTGCGTACAGGTGTTCACAGCATTGAGAGGTCCGCTCAAGAGGACACACTGCTGGTCCTCTTCAACACTGCTCTGTCGAATTTGGTAAGGCCACTTCCTCAGTAAAACTGATCGTATCCTAATATGTCTTCAGGTTTTGTTCAGGAACAACTTCGCATTGTCGCGTGATATTGCTGGTCTTTTTCAGTCGTTCCAATCGTCTTCAACCATTCTCGATCCAGCTTCAAACCCCACGCTTTTCAGATCTATGCTTGTGATCATCATAAAGGTTTGCATTCAACGCCTCAATAACTGAAGTTTGCTAACGCCATCTTAGGATGTCGTCGAATCCGACAAGAACGAGATCAGAAAAGAGTGAGCTTACATGCAGTAATCGTGTATCCAAATTGCACAACATCGCTTACTCTCAATACAGGTTTCAGCTCAAATTCCGGAAGATCGTGGAGTTAGAGCAAGGATCGAATTTCATCAGTCGTCTCCACGGGGGCAAGCTCACTATAATTCCATGGCCAGTGATTCAGTCGTCGCAATTCTACACGCTGTTCCCATCTGTCAAGAAAATTCTGGATGCTCAGGATATCACTCATCCGAAGGCTGGCGTGTTCTTGCAGACCATGAAAACGCTCATGGCGAAGTTGAAAGTGTGTTATCGCATCTGGCTTCTGATTATCTGACATCGACTCACCCTATCTGCTCAGGCGAACGATTGGGGCGCTTTGGACCGTACGTTCGCGCAGCTCTTCCTTTAAAGAGCTGCAATTTAACACTTACCTATCACAGAGAACCTGGCTGCGCATAGAGCTCAGCAGCTATCTGCTCTGCTTCCGAGCGCACTGGCAACAGGTGCAGCCGAATTGGAGCCTGAGATCGAGCCACTCAAGGTACCTTTCGCATTCGTTAATGAGCCTTGGCGTGCATTCTCACCACTGTGGGCTTGTAGGACTTCGACAGCGGTACACCTATACAGCTTCCAGACACCCGATCGCTCTTCTATCTCTTTGAAGGAGATGACTTAGAGAAGATATCGTCGCATCACCGAGAGCTGCATCTCCAAGCGTTGCTTGAAACTGCCATTGACGCCGATCAATTTGACACCAATCAAGGAGCCTGGGTCAAATCTCTTCAAGATCGTCTGGAGCGACTTGCCGTGCTAAGAATCAATATTGTCAGGGAATGGCTGGATGTCAACACGGCCCGCTTCAACCCAGACCTATCTCAGCTGCAGGAAGTTCGGCGAGCCTTCGACAGTCTGACCGTCACATTGAGAGCGAACATTAAGATTTGCGGGTTGCAGTGTTCTAGATGTCAACTGGCCTGCATATCTGCGTACCATCACGACGGACCTCATGATTGCCATACATCGCACGAATGCCCTCATCTATGTGATTACAATGAAACCCACCCGGATGGTGTCGCCTGTGGTTTACCGTACGTCAGTCTCTCCTCACTGTAAATCATCTCTCATCCTATTCTGTCTAGTGCTGGTCATTCTCAGTCTCATATGTATGTCAACCACAGGCATCGCTTTCACTAGAATACTAACGAGCGTCCTCCTAGATGCGAAATCTCAGCTCACTTGTGTGGGAAACTTTGCGATCATCATGGGAAACCCGGATGTCTCTTGCAATGTTCGAAAGTATGTCTCAAAGATAAATCAAGATCGCGCTTCACATTCACATCGATTCTCTTCGTTAGTCGGCCAATCATGAAGATGCGGAACATGCGTGTCCGGCAATTTCTCATCAATGTGGCGAGGTAATGTTTCTTTTCGCCCGTCGTACCTGTCATATGGTTTCCGACGCTCTCCAACATTGCTCCAACAGCCTTGTAGTCTTCAGGGCATTAGACTTCGGGATGGTACCTTCTATAATTGCCAGGGATTGTGTCAGGTCCCTCTGTGAGTTTCAGTCGGCTGTTTTCGCATTGTTGCAGGATCCGCATCGAGCTCACCACCATTCTGCAGCGATCAACGTCACGTGGACCATGTCTGTGAAAAGCAGTCGTGTCCACTTCAATGCAGACTGTGTAAGAGGCTTTGTGCTAGTCCGAACCATTTGCATGCTTTCGCCCCGGATAATACAGCGCACCTTTGCGGGTTTGTCTTACATCAATTTAACTGTATTAGTCTGTGTCTCATTGCATATATAGGCAGGATCATGCTTGTGGTGCTCAATGCGAGATGGATGGAATCTGTCTGATCGAGACTGCACCTCAGTCGATCGAAGCCACGTTCACCGGAGCGCACGAGACGTTCCAATACACTAAGGTATGTATGGTCATGGATTCTGTGTTAAATATATCAAATCCAAATCGTATCTCACATTAATTGAACAGTACTCGCAAGGTTCTTCATCTCACTGGCTATATAGACAAACGTAGTTCAACTTACATGCCATCCTGCAGCTAACAAGCGACTACCATGTGTCATTCGCGTTCCTCCAGGAGAGTTGTCGCACACCGGAAAGCATGTCCACAGCACAGAGAAGAAGATTTTCCATTTCTGTGAAACTCGGTGGGTGGTAATACACGGAGTTGAGCTGACGTTTTCTGATCGGGCGTACAGCTGTGAACAATGTGGATACTTCTGCACTTTACCTCTAGGTAAGACGCGTTCTTTTGGCTTGGTGGTCTGACCTCGCGCTGAATGAAGATCTCTAGGCCATCCTCAGCAAGAGCATGAGACGAGCCACGGGTCCATGTCTAGGACAAGATGGGCTGTAGAAGGTCCAGAGGGTACGATTGTCGAAGTGAATGGTCGCAAGTTTGCGTCGCGAGACGATGGCGCTCCTATGTTGGTAGGCCCAGTCTCGCTTTGACCTCAGGAAGCAGTGACTAAATACATTGTAGTGTTCCATGTATTGTCGGGAGATGGGACGTCATGTTCATATTGCTGATTGTCGTTCGCCCAACGTAGCAGGGTGTTCTGGTCCAGACTTGGAACATATCAGCACAAGAGTTCATCCGAACCCTGAGATCCCAAAGGACTACGTTAGTCACGCATTGCACTGGAGGAGAACAGGTGAGACGCTCACAAGCCATCTGCATGTCAAATTATTTGAATTTCGTTGAAATCACAGGATTCAAAGGTATACTACCTTTCTATAAACATGATTAATGTTGCTAAATCGACCTAGATCCATATTCTCATGATGATCAGAACACGTTCGCGAAATGGTACGACACTCCCCGCTGTCTTATCAAACTGAAGAGCTCATCCTTTCGTATAGTGACTTTATGTGCTCTGGTACTAAAGTTAGCCTCGGTGACAGCGGTGCTCTCGCTAACAATTCTTGTCTAGGTCAAGAACATCTGGCAGATGCTACGGGTGTACCACACCCGTCCTACTGCACTCACGACATATTGCACCAACCCTTAGACTCGCTGCAACCACCCCCGGGTAATATTGGATATGTTTCGCGAGACGGCCACCACTACAGTTGTCGTAATCCTGCTCAGATGCAACAGGCATTCCATGTGTGAGTCCCCTCTCAGCTCGACACATACTAATTGACGCTAATCGTTCGCTACTTCGTCTATTTCAACCGCGACTTTACATGTTCAGCATGTTTGTGATTGACCGGTAAGACATATTGCTATCTGTGCTGCTACGCAGAATGTTCACGTGCGCTGGTCAGATCTGGCTCAATGAACCTGACGGATCGTCGGCCTCTTGCCAGTACTCCAATCACGCAGCAGCTAGTCGTACGCCACAACAACCGGCTTGGTGCTGTGTACTCTTCTTTACATGCTTTCTGGGTAGCCAGAGGCGCTACAGAGAACCCTCAGGGCGGTGCGACTGTCAATCGTCGGGATGCTTACAGCGTACTCCTCTTCAGAGAGTCGAACACTACTTGCGTCAACAATGATTTCTCCAGCACACCGCAGCAATTACTTTCTCAAGTTCTGCCCCACTACGCGGGAGGAGGAACCAATTACACATCTGCCTTGCAAGTAGCTCAATCGGTGATGGAGGCAAATTGGAGTACTGAACGGTCAGAGCAATGCACCAAGTCGTCTGAAGCCATTCGTCTGAATGATATGATGCAGATCACCAGTCATTATTTTCCTCTCCGATGGCGAGTGCAGTCTACCGGACGAGACAATGCGAGATTTGTGTCGTCGAGCAGTCGCTTTGGGGTATGCAATATGCGACCCTCCTCTTTATTCATCTTACCTGACCCCTCTGCCGATAGTCGACCCTTGTCTTTCCATGCTGTATCGTTTGGTCCCCGCAACGACGTCCTGCGTCGAATGGTCTCGATTGCTAACGAAGTAGAAGCCAGAACTCCTTCAGATCCTATGCACCCGTTGGTTGCTTCGTCGTACACCGAAGCATTGGACACAGTGCGTGTATATCGATATGGTCATCTCGCCTCACTCACAGCGTTCCCAGATTCGTCTCGCTGAAACCTTCCTTGGTCTCGCCGACTCCTTGAGGAAGCCGCGTGGTGCTCTCATGCATGCTTGATTACTTCTCAGACTCGGAGCACAGCTATCTAGTGCCGCAGATATATTCCCATGATCTTTCACGAATGCACTCAAAGAAACCGTAGCTCCATTTGACTGTCTTGAACGTTGTACAATGTATCTAGTGACGAATCTTGAACTTGTTCTTGTACCCATCCATTGGAATGCCGGAGACTCAAGTCTCAAGAACACGCGTAAAATGATACGAGTACAATTCTACGCAACAGTGACCTAATCGAACATTCAGGCCGGAACGTCGATCAGCTGACAGCGGGCATAATGTCGAGACAGAGCTCGCTGAATGTCCTGACGCCTGACAGATCGAACGATAGTCTCACCGCACAGGTAACAAAAATGGCTAAAAGTCAGAACAAATCAGAATTGGACAGTTATGAAGGGGATCTGAGAGACGTACGTGTTGCAACCTGGCGATGGACACTAGACATGCCAGTGAGTGCAAGGCGAACGAAGAAGAGGTCCAGTACCTACTGTCATATGATTACAGCCGTCCAATTTCTCCGTTGGGGTGCGGCATCCTTTGCGATGTCAATTAGCCACGCGAAGTCTGGAGTGTTAGAACCACAGTACCTGGACAGTGCTTCCAACCCCGTTGATTCATGAGATGGTTCAACTCATTTGTACCATCACAAGAATGCTGAGGACCTCCAACGTCGATAGTCCTGGAACAGTTCTTGCACCAGACATAGTTGCAGTTCGGCAGTGGACACACTATCAAATCCTGTGCTTCGTATTCCGATTTGTCAACGAAGACCGCTTGCTGACATCTACAAATTATGTTGACACTCGGTGGTTCGTCTTGATACAAGACGATGAAACTTGCCGGCGACAATGTAACAAGATAGAGAACGCAGCCATCTCCAGCTCCGTGAACAAAGCAAACTCTTCTTCCGTCAGGCCGATCTGCTGGACTATGATCGTACTTAATGCTATTGAGAATATGAGCGACGTCTCGAGTGGTGAGAAGATATTGACTTACTACCAGGATCTGTTTTGTCTCTATCCGCTGAGCAAATAGGGCATAGAATGGGAAAGCGGTGCTCCCCAAGCTTCGAGCGAATATAGCCCCTCACACAGTCCCTACAGAACTCATGTCCGCAAGGATCTACCCTAGCAATCATGAACTCCGAGTGTTCTTCAAAGCAAACGCCACAATGGAACGTCGCCGGTACGGTGGCCTGTAGATCTCTCATCTGCACCCGCAGACGGTGGTCTTCCTCTTCAAATTCTCGTTGCTTCTCTGCTGCGAGGTGCGCAGATTCACCGATATCCTCGGAGTCGGCTTGCCACTCGAGCTGGATGCGAGTAGCAAAGACGAAGTCGTCGTCATCCTTCTCTTCAACCGCGTGCATGATCATCTTCCCGTTAGGCTTCGTCGAGGTGGCTGCGGTAGTCGCACTCGACGTTCCAGGAAGTTTGGAACTGGATGCTATCGGTTCGAAGGATGACGATGACGACGACCGCCAGACAGTCGAGAAAACGGAGGAGGGTTGACTGGGCATCTGCTGCCCAGTTGAAAACGCGCGTCGTAGCGTCATAACCTGATCTTCCAACCTGGCGTTTCCTTCGGAAAGGTTGTCAACTTGCGACTGCAGATCATTGTAGGCGACTTGAAGCGATGCCCTTTCCGCCTTCAGAGCCAAAACTTCCAAGCTAGACTCCAAAACAGCATCGACAAGCTCCACGGAGTCTGACAGGGTACTTTTGATAGTGAAGGCGTACCCGGAATAGTTGGCGAGAAGCTGGGCTTGCCACTGTAGAGACGTGTCGGTAAGGAGATGAGGATCGTATTTGAACAACTCGGAAAGATAGTCGGCAGCCGCCTCGAGGTCAGGATGAAATATGAAGGCAGCACCCTCTGGATGGTTGTGTCGAGGATGAGAGTCGAATAGGACGAAGACATCCTTCGTTTCCGTGGTTATCTTCAAGAGACAAACGATCTCTGGGGGACGGGTTACCACAAGTGCCGTAGTCCCAGTGGTAGTGTTCTGTAGACGACTATGTGAAGTATAGGTTAGCTAGCACACCTTCTGACGGGGTAACATTCAAGACGAACGCTAGCAAGGCTCGAAATTGATCCCTCCTCGGGCGGTTGTACTGAGACCACAACGGAGTCAGTGTCTTATCGAAGATAGGTGCTTTGAGTATATCGTCAACATCTAGGTGCGCGGGAGTAGACCAATGAAAACATATTCGCAGAATATCCTGTAATTGAGCTCGTCAGATCCGCTCGCCTACAGCATTGCTGCCTCTACTCACCTCAAGAGTCTCTTTCTTGACCATTTCTTCCAGTAATGCGACCCCTTTCAATCCATCACGCTCCTTGCCAAGGATGATCCTGGCACAATTGAGAGCTGCGAGGCCACACGCCGACGCGCCTCCTCCATCGCCTCCTACATACTGACTTCGGCCTGGAAAAGACACAATGTGTTCTGACCTCCCACGCAATACGTCCGCCAGAGGCCCGTCCATACTTGGTTTGGAGAGACTCGGTCTGCTGAAGGATACCATGGTGAATGCGCAGCGAAGGTAAGCAACAGGGGCACACGAGGCTCAGGAAATAGTGCGGAGGGAGAGATACCCAAGTTAGTGTATGCGTTTGCCAGAACTGTAAAGTGACCGTGAGTCCAAGATGCGGTCTAGCTCAGATCAAGCGTATGAAGGTCGAGATAGAGTGGTCAATGTGCAAGATCGTATATGATCAGGAGGAGATCGACGGCGACGTCTATAGCAGACGGCGTCCGCGTCAATACAGCACTACAAAGGTACGACCTTAAAGCAGCAGAAATTGTAAACCTCCTTTCGAAAACATACACAAGACATCGATGGTCATCAGTCATGCACAAGACTATGCTACAGGTACTCTGTGGGGATTGAAGGGATCATTAGACTTCCCGACTATGCAAAGATGTACAAAACCACGCCGACCAAACATTTGACTCTGAAGTCGAACTCAACTACACATTCGTTGGTCGAATGTTATATTCCTGTTTGAACGTGTCGAACTCGTCCTCCTTGCTTTTGTACTGCTCCGCTAGGCCAGCGATCACTTTGCGGATCTGCACAAGTCGGTAAGCCACGTTGAATAGGAAAGTGTATGCGTGCACGCACCCCGTCGCGATTTGTCTGCAGCGCAGGCACGACATCCTTGACAGTTCTTTCCACCAGGACACCACCGACTAACCGGAAGCACTTCCTGTCTGGCTCCTCCGCTAGCACTTCATCAAGAGTGGTCAGGACTAATCTGACACGGGATGATCTGTATGAGCGGCGATGACAGAATAGAGGATTAGTTGACATACGAGTGCTCCTCTGCTTCCTGCTCCAACTCTCCAATCTTACTCGCCAACGATTGCAAGTCGCCTTGGTAACGATTATAGGACTGCTGGATCTCTGGCTAGTCGTGAACCATTCATGAATGACCTCAAAACATATAGGTTGTTTCTGGCAACATACCCTGCATGGATAGCGTCGGTGGTTTGGCAGATTTCTTGACCTTCGTAGAAGACATTGCGACAAATGAAGAGGTTGAAATGTGCAAGTACGTGGACGCTGTGTGGATGAACTGCAGCAAGTCGTAAATATCAGATCGTCTCGCTGTGATTGGCTGCCGAGAATCCCGGCAACACCCGAATCGCATCTGGTGTTGTGTTGACCCGTCACCGCCGTCCCACACATCGTCCACCTTCCTCTCCTCGTCGTCTCAAACATTCTCGAGGGCTGAGTCGTCCGCTTGCGTCGGCTATCGACCGTTTCTTACAATCATGTCGTTCCTTCGAGCTTATCTTGCCGCTGGGCCGTCGTCGCGCCTCGTTCAAGCCCGCCTCGCAGGCGTTGGGGCACAGACCATGCTGGCACGCAGAATGTTTTCTAACACCTCACGGCTGTTGGCCCAAGCACCTAAACACGCCGACCACTCTCATCACGCCCACTCGCTCCCTCTGACCGCGAAGCACGGTGATGATATTAACCCATACAAAGGCGGGCCCAGTGCCATTGAAAAGGCCGTCCACCTTTTCTTCTTCACTGAAATCCTTAGAGGTAAGTGCATGCGCCATCGAACGTTTTGTTCTGAGTTCAAATGTTCTAAATTTGAAACTGTGTATAGGGATGTGGATCGTTCTCGAGCAATTCTTCCGTCCACCATACACTATCATGTACCCTTTCGAGAAGGGTCCCTTATCACCTCGTTTCCGCGGTGAACATGCGTTGCGAAGATATCCAAGTGGGGAGGAACGTTGCATTGGTATGTACAAAGAATTTTTTGGACATACCATATTTTGATGTATTCCACCGGTTCAGCGTGCAAGCTTTGTGAAGCAATCTGCCCTGCTCAGGCCATCACTATCGAGAGTGAGGCCCGTCTGGATGGTTCGAGGAGAACAACCCGATATGGTCTGTCATTCGGTCCATTCATGTTCCGGGTGTATTACTTATCCTCTTCCGTTTTGCACATAGATATTGACATGACCAAGTGCATTTACTGCGGTTTCTGTCAGGAGGCGTGTCCTGTGGATGCAATTGTCGAGAGTACGCGTCACCATGTTCCTAAGATGACATCTATTGACTTACTGACCTTTTTCGCAAAATCCTTTCGTGGTGTCCTGTTTCACTCTCGTGTAGCGCAAAACCAGGAATTTTCTACTGAGACTCGCGAGGAGCTGCTTTACAACAAGGAGAAATTACTTGCCAATGGTGATCGGGCAGAGGCCGAAATTGCTGCTAACTTGCATGGTGCGTCTGGCTTCTCGGACTTCTGTCCGATTGCTATACGGTACTTTGGCTAACTCGAGTGTGTTGTTTGCAATAGCGGATCACGTATACCGGTGACGGGGGTCAGGCTGTTGGAGGATTCTGAGAAGTTTCGCCTGGGAAGCTGTTCAGGTCACGGGTGGGAAGTCTTCTCCGTCTCCTTTGTGGCTTGTATGTTTCCCTCAGCGAATAGCTTATTCCCCTTTCTCTCAATGCTAAAGACAGAACTTTCGAACATCTGCTTTGGGTTGACGCCTTTGAGAGAGTGCGGAGATGGAACTTTATCACTGCCGCGGGTCGGCGTTCCAGCATTGTTCGGAATCGACTTGCCTTCAACAGATTCCTCTCCTCTGCTGCTGCAAACCGCTCATGTTCAATCAGACAGATCAAGCCAAGTGTGCTAGATTGATGACCGGTCATACAATCACGACCATGATCAGCTTGTCGAGTTGCTGAGGCCCAGACTCGTCAGTCATGACGCAGCTTTTGACCCAGAGCGGTTGGTTCGAGCTCTCGGACTTGAGACGCTTTGTTTGTATGACAGATCTTGCCCACAACGAACGGAACGGATGTCCACGCGAGCGATACCTCACGGCGAACACGAGCCTCTCAAACGGCTTTGACGACCTCGTCATCCCAATCCGGCAATGCAAGCTAGCTGAAGTGCGTATCCATAACAGACACATTCCATTGTCCCACTCGCTCAAACCTTGTTAGATGCTCAACGACCTGCGATTGGTTGGGTCCCCGGAATCCAAGCACGGAAAGTCTTGACGGGGTTTCGTGACCCGTATCGGGGGCAATACGCGAGACAGAGAAACCACTCTCGGTTTCACATTGCCCTACTCAGAGAACTCTTCGGCGCACTTCATCGCGTTTGTCCGGCACTGCTTTGACGCACGGTCCGCAGGGTCCTGGGTTGATGGTACTTTATCACCCCTATCCCGTCTCATCCATCTGTCTTCGAACTGGTGAACAGGTGAAAGCGTAGCTGCAATTGGGAGCACATCACCCGTGCTATCCGCTTACAGCCGACGTGCGTGCGTGCGTGTCCGCAAGCAAGCGGTGAACGTCGATCCCTACCCCGAATGAACGGAAGAACATGCACAGATGAAATAGGTGGAGCTGGTTTGTATGTACTCTTCACGCGGGACTGGCAAGCCGAGTGAGACTCTCCACTGAGATAGCGGTGGGTTTGGCTGACCGCATTCATCCATTCAGTCCAAATCGCAATGTCAACCATCCGCCGACACCCCAAGGTGCCCCGGCTAGGTCTTCGAGTTGAATACAACCACAACCATGAACTTACAAACCATCATAAACGCAGACGACGTGGGCGGACTCCGACGGAACTATACGGGACACGCGTAAGCACCATTCAAACAATACTACCTGCGTTTATTTACCTATGAGGACCTACTTACACCGGTTTCATTCCAGGTTGGGAGAGTTGGGCGAAAGCACTACAGAGTTTCGGAGCGCTCGGGGATGGGATCCGCCACCCGGGTCAATCAAACCCAGCCCGTCTTCACGTTTGCCACCACCACCACCGCTCCACCTAGCTTCTACCAATCCCAAACCGGATTCTGCTGCGCAGAAGGAGACTCCGAGACCAACGAAACGGCGCAAGATTGCTGCGACTAGTTCTACAGATGGCAGCCCACTTTTGCCACCTCCGCCAAAGGCGAACGGGAACAGGAACAGGAAACGCCAGCCCGTGGGCGGGCCCGTCGCCGCCGACAAGTCCAGGCTTTCTCCTTCTAAACCTCCGGTTGGTTCTGGTTCTGGGGCAAACGTCCCTACATCAGCTGTCGGCAAGCGCCGCCGCCGTCAGCCTCAGCAGCCTCATGACGCCTTGCTTAATGTTCCCAGTCCTGGTAACACCAAAGGCAAAGCACCTCGAACCAAGTCTCAGACTTCCCCAAGAGGCCGGACGAAGACGCATACGCACGTGGGACCACCACGATCGTCAGCCTCAGCGTCCCCGGCCTCGCCATCTGAAGCGCAGCACGTCCTTCGCTTGGCCCGCGAAACCGCGCAATCGGAGTCTCTAGCCTCGCTGGGACACACGCATCCGTTCATCATGGACGTCATACTGGACTCGCAGCCGCAGGTCACGCGGTACAGCGAGGACGTGCTCATGGATGCTCTCGAGGCGCGTCACCGCTCACGGTCGTTCTCGCTCGGGTTCACGACTCAGCACGACTTGGACGCTTACTGGGCCGAACAGAGTGCGTCGCCTGGGCACAGCGTCGGGAAGGCATTCGAACGGGTGAAGCCGAAGGAGATTTACCGTGTTTCTGCGGAAAGGTCGACTGCGACGTGGGATGGCGCGTTGGAGCCAGATCCAGACCCTGTCCCTGCGTCCCCTTTACAGAGGCTCAGTATTCAGGACGTTGAACATAGCCACGATGACAAGGAGGGCACTCTTATAACTCATAGCCACCCCCAAGTTGATACGGAGGACTTTTCTCTCGGAAGATATCAGGATTCGGGCGGAGGGGATCAAGATCACTCAGATTCTGCAGGGTCTGGTCGGGGATGAGACATGAACTGGGTAGCTTATTGTTTGTCTTTGGTTTGGGTCTGTGGGTATTCCGAGGATAATGATATGATGAACAACAGATTCTAGACAGACACGAATACGCTATGGCAGTTGCTGATATCGATCGGTGTTGGCGCAAGGTCTTGGTCGGCTTCGCCGAACGTATATGGTTACGAGTCAACACTGGTCACGACACTTTTACCGTCGTGCCAAACTTGGCCTGATGAGTGACATTCCATGTGTACGAGTACGTCACGACGATACTCCGTGCGAGAATCCCGCCTCCGAGAGGAATGTCACCGCCTCAAGAATATATGAATCAGAGCTTCAAATGTTTTGAATGCGATTCCTCCATGGCATGGCGCATTCACACAATCTATCACCTAGCACACTGCCTTTACGACTACAACTACGTATATACACCCACTTTGCAACCGCCATATGTGAATAAGATCATCAGAGTGTTCTGAAGAATGAAATAAGGATGAAATATACACGATTTGGTGTGGGATTGCCATTACCGCGGACGACAGAGAGGGGGAGAAGCGAAATACTGATGCATACGCATGATAAGAACCTCACAAAGCACCGCTTCACGTATTCATTGTGTCCCATCTGGGTACGGCATCTGGTAAGGTTGTACGCCGGAGAGACCAAGATGGAAGTAACGTCAACCCCCCTCGCGGAGATGAGTCATTACGAGCCATCCTGACCATGACACGACATCGATTCCGACTCCCGAGAGTCCACGTCGATCCATGAGAGCGGATGACAGGCAATCACGATCTGCGCATGAATGCACAGTACGTATATGTATATCGCAGCAGGACATTAACACAAGATAACCATCAACAACAAGGGTAATAGTACTGCAAACGGGGGAGATGAGATTCAGACACAAGAAAACTGGGGAAAGGACAGAAACACACGGAGCAAAATAACCTTCACATCTCAATAAACCACGGGCATCACTGCGCACACCTCGGCTCCCCTAATCGTCCTGATCCATCGGCCCTTCGTCCCTCTCCCTATCATCCCTGTGCATCCTCTTCGACGCCGAAGAACCACCTTGCTGCGGCTGCTGATGCTGGTGCTGCTCATACCTCGCGTCACGGTCCGCGTCCACCTCCATATCATTCCTCGACCGTTTCCGCGAATCCAACTGTGGCGGCGGCGCGTGCCGGTCCTCACGGTCACGGTCATACGCGTCCCGTTCCCGTTCCCGGTCTCTGCCATACTCGCCGCCACCCGACTCCAAACCCAGGTGATTTCGCGACGAAGAGGACGCACCACCAGCGTACCGCGCCGCCGCCGCCTCCTACGCGTCTCGAGTCGCGCTCGTACGACTGCCCTGAGGTCGGCCTGGACGCGTCATTCGACACCGGCGTGTCCGAGCGCGACCGGCCGTGCGGGAGGATCCCCGGCCCACCGCCCATCCCTTGACCTTGTTCTTCGCGCACCCAGGGTGGCGGCCCCCCTGCGCGCAACTCTGCGTCCTCCATCGCCATGCGCTCCCTTAGATCCCTGGCCCGTTCCACCTCTTCCATACGCTCGATCTCGCGCGCGTGGTACAGCTCTCTGTCGTGTTCCGGGTCGCGTTCGCGGTAGATCTGCGCCCCTGGTCCGACGCGTTGGTGATTATGCAGACGGCCGGACGAAGGCCTCCCGGACGTGGGGGAGTGGCCCGGGGGTGGCGAGGGTGGTCCGGAGGTCGGCGTGACCTGGATATGAGGATGCGCACCATGACCCTGTTGTAAACCATGCTGTTGTGCTTGATGCGGTGTCAATTCATGCAGATCGTGGCGCCTGCCCCTCCCCCCTTCTGATTCTGACACGCTGGATCGACGCGAGCGGTGCACGGGTGGTAAGGTATCGAGACGTCCATGATCACCGTGCATAGACTGGTCCATCTCGCCATTGCCACCGCCATGCGAGTGCCCACGATTGTGGCGGTGACGGCTTCGTTCACGGGGATGAGAGGACGCGTTGCTGTGCGACCGCAGAGGTTCCTGACCGTGCTGCCATCCAAGTGGCGGCCCATGCTCTCTGTCCCTCTCACCATCCCAACCCCTGTCCCTGTCCCAGTCTCTCTCCCTCTCACGGTGCCCACCACCCGCCCTCGAATTCCCCGAATTCCCCCTGTGCTGAGGCGGTTCCTGCCCGTGTAGAGGCGGCGGATACGCTTCATGGGGCGACATCCCCGCCATGGGCGGCAGCGCCGGCAGTTGTCGTTGAGGGTCAAACCCCGGGCCGCTCTCGTGCTGAAAATTGTGGACGACGGGGATGCCGTGTGGTGGCGGTGGCCCCGCCAGGGGTGAGACGAGG
>SGPM01000426.1:0-20152 GCA_004802725.1 Antrodiella citrinella
GGGTGCCGTCGACGCCGTCGAGGAGGTTGGCTGTGGCGAGGCCGTTGGGGTCGCCTGCGCCTGCTTCGGTGGTACGTCCTGCTGCTGCGGAGGGATATGTTCGGGCGCGGTCGCAATCTTGTTAGACTCGCAAGGATTTTTGGACGTACTGTATTTGTGTCCCTCATGCATAATGTAGAACCGTAACGAAATAACTCATTCGGCTTGTATCCCATCCTCACGCTCATCTTATCGCCATCCTCCGTTCTTTATGACACAACAACAAAACAATCCGACAAGTGGTGAATTATGGTCGGTCCTGAAGACCTGCTGTGTGACCCTAACGACAAAGCGTGCAATCTACTCTAAGATGATGGTTGCGTCCGTCTCTATCTATATTCTAACGGGCGCGGTGGCGGATGGTGAACGAAAAATTGTCCGAGTCCCAGGTGTGTGTGCAAAGGTCTCTGGTGTGGTAGGGTGTGGTGAGGGTGAGGGCAATGATAATACAGAATGGGTGCATGCGAAGGTTGGGAAGAGGGTTGAAAGGTAATGTAATCACAAAAAGGTATGGTAATGCGCTACATGGGTAAATATGCAAAGCGGAAAGCGGAAAGAAGGGGATGGAAGTTGTTGATGCGACGGTGAGGGAAATGGGGAAGGAATAGAATATGCAAGGGGGTGCGGTCGTGAGGGGATGACGACGTTGTCCGCTGAACGGCTTAAACTTAAGAACCATGCAGACGAGCGAGAACACGCTCCTACACTGCCAGTCCAACGAATCCAGGACTCGTCGGAGAGCTGATTGGTGAAGTGACCGGAGAATTGGCTGGGCTCGTATCTTTGAAGGCCTTCTCTGACGTGTTCTCCGGTTTCAGCGTCTCTGTTTCAATGGACTCGTCGTTGACGAAAACCTTGGGCAGTACGGTGTTACTTGAGTTTCGTGGTGTGCCGTGTTCGGTGACGAGCGATGCTAGGGAGTCGGAGCGCACCCGCTTGAAAGGTTGTCGGAAGATGTAGTGTTGCATGATGGCGAGCAGTGGTCTACGGATGTCCTCAATAGTCAGAAACAATAAACTAAACACGAGCAAGATAGGCGTACGTCAAAGCAAGAGATACGCCCATTATGATTTCTGTAACCATTGGAGGATGCCATCCTATGGTGTCTATTTCCTACATTGTCTGCCTCAGCCTATGAATCGACTTATGACGGTATGGACACACGTACCACGAGATGAACATTGTTGCGATCGAAGAGGTAGCGAAGTCCACGGCCCATACCCTCCTGCTTGTTGATCACAAGATCGATACCGAGAGCAACCAAGAACGTGCCAACAGCAGCTGAACCGAGCGTCTTCACCACAAACAATCTGAGCACACACGTTCATACACATGAATGAACAAGGAAACGCACGATCGCTACCCGCTGCCGCATCACCACAATCACGAAACCGATGATACCAATCACGGTGATGATGAGCCAGTTCACAGCCAACGAGTCCGGATCGAGCAGGCCAGGCCGAAATAGGATAATGCGAACACCTATTGAGAATCCGCCCATGGTGCCTAGGAGTGTAATGCCTGGGATGCGCCCAAGGCTCAATAGACCTAGGAAGAAGCCAAAGCCAAAAGCACCCATGCACAACGCGTCGAGCAGGATGTCGGGAATCCCACTTGCGCTTTCTGTGTTCACGAGCGCGGCCCAAACTATAATTAAATACACGTGGTCAAAGTTGGAACAAGCAGCTAATAGGGTTTGTGAAACTCACTGAGAAGGGTACAGGCCATACCGATAGCAGCACCGGTGGTCAGACGAGACAGTCGGATACCAGCCAACATGAGGGGGGCTCCAACAGCGAACGACCAAGCAAGCCATATGATTGCGGGCGCGTCGAACCCATAACCTGACCCATCGGAGGCTTTGCCTTGTGGTATAGGTAATTGTGTGACGGGGTCCGCGACATACATTGTCCCATTCGTGTCTGTGATGACTTGGTCATGGCGCTTCAAAGCAAAGTATGGGTATGGGAGCTCCTGGCTGGGATGTGGAAAGCATGTAACTGTCGTGACAACACTCAACACAACACACACAGAGAACAGGAGTCGTAAGGAAGGGGAAATAAGAGGTGGTGCCATTGGACTGATAAGTCCGTGCTGCAAACGCTTTGACTGTACTTCCTGAAAGCCCGGAGCCTTCAGGAAACGGTCGACCAGTAAAAAAGAGTGTAAGGCGTGAGCGTAGCAGTCGTGAGGTGGACGGACTCCAAGGGAGGTATCAACAGACACGATGTCTGCAGAGAGCCAGAACAAAAGAATGTGGGGAGGTAAAGAGCGGCGCGGACCCCTACGGCGGAGTGTCCGAGGATATGTTGAGGACAGAGATGATAGCGGAAAGAGAGGAAAGGAAAGAGATGGTGTGTCACTCTTCTCTCTGACACGAGAGATATCCCGGCGAACAACACATGGCACGTCGCACTATCCGGTCTCGCTTGCGGGAGAAAAGCATGCAGGTAATTATTCATAGACCATTAGGTCCTGAATCTTGATTTACCGACTCTTACCGTCCGTATCTCTGATCGAACTTCATCGAAGCGGTCGTCGTTCTCAAACGCGCCTGCGTGGCAACGGCTGACAACGGATGTGGGCAAAATTGACAAAAGGCGGGTTTGTCGGAAGAGGACAACATTCAATTTGAACACGCAAAACACCTGCAAGATATCGTCAGCGCATATCATAGAGTGTTGTAGTTTCGTACTTGCCTTCACCTTGGTTCAAGATCAAGTTCTTGACAAAGTAATCGACCTCGGCAAACGCCGAGCGTACGCCGCACGCGATCGAGATCGAGAGTCTACCAATCCTACCGCCACCATGTTGCCAAGACCAAACGACGCAAACGCTGTGCTGTGATGAGAGCCTTGAAAGGAGACCCGAGCCGGGGCGTCCATATGGATCAGTTGTTCTGGTCTAAATTTACCCTGCCCCACAACTCCTGACCGACGTGGATCCACAACTACATCATCACCCAGTCTTCATATAAATCGCGATGAAATGCCTACAGAGTATCATCTACTCGACGACGACCGTTTCTGAAACCTAGTCATATCGAATCCTTAACTTCACAACAACATGACAACCCATCAGAATCAACCACAAGAAGGTGCTCACGGGTATCAAAATGACCACCACGTCGCTCGTGGTGCTCAAAACGGTACGCGTCATACTACTGTTTGCCTTTGAGTTGGCTTTATAACACGCCGATTTTGTAGGAGACAACTGGGCCACAGATGCGGGTGGCGCCGGCGTCGGAGGTGCTCGTTCGAATGTTCCAGGTGGAGGTCCGTCGTCTTTTCTTGGATCGAGCCCTCAATTCTTACTTCGAAAACTTATACAGGTGCTTATGGCAATAACGCTGGTGCTGGTAACGGCGCTGGTGTCGGTCCCGGTGGGGCTGGCAGTGCTGCCAACGCCGCCGGTAACACAGCAGCCGGAAATGCAGCCGTCGTCCAGAACCCCGCAGACGACACCGACAACTACGGTCGCGGTTACGGANCGGGTGGATACGGAGCTGGTGCCGACGCTGTCCGCAGGACCGAGCAAGCCAGCGGAGTCGGTACTGGTTACGCTCATGAGAATGTCGCAGGTAATGCGGCTGCAGGTACGGGTGGAGGTCCTGGTCTCGGTGCTGGCGGCGGTGCAGCGAACACTGGATATGGCGGCGGGCCTGGTGCTGTCGGTGGTGCTGGTGCTGGTGCAGGTCCCGGTGTCGGCGGCGGGCCCGGTGTAGGCGGTGCTGGAGCTGCGGGACTTGCTGGCGCCGCAGCAGGTGCTGGTACTAGTGCTGCGAGCGGTGGTCCTGGTTTCGGTACTGCCACTGGCCCCGTAGGACATCTTCACGCTGCCGGAGCAGGTCAGGACCAGACAGGAAATGTTGGTTATACTGGCAAGGTTTCCACCAGCGATCGCGTAGTTGGTAAGTCTTTCTTTCACGTTGCTGTTCAATGCGTCGCTAAACGTCCACGTCCAGGCTCTCTTGAGAAGGCTGCTGGCTCCGTCACTGGGAACAGGACTTTGGCTGCCCGAGGTGAAGCTCGCAAGGTACGTGCATGGTTCATTTCTGTATTTGAGATTGATACTGAAGACAAATTATATCAGTTGGGAGATCATACAGCTGCGAATGACACTTCTGTTGGCACAGGCCAAACGAACCACTAGTACTGAGCATTTCATGACGGCTTCTCTCCTTTTGCTGTGATCTTTCTGTATTCCTAGTAAACCAATGTATGTTAGGGCATGTTAGCAATGTACGAATACACGTCGTTGTTATTTTCCAAGCTATTCTCCTGTCTCGTCCAGCATGTACCCATGCAGAGTCACAGCTGCTGAGCTGCTGAGGGAGTCCAGGAAGAAAACGAGTTAAATATAAAATTTAAGGATTGAAAAAGTATGCAACATCGCATCGAATCCACGCACGGAGCATACCAAGAAAGTGGGTGCACCTGCAACTGTACATGCAAGCTCGAAATCATCTAGTATCCAGCCGCGCCAGGAGCAGACTCTCCCTCCCTCTTCAGCCTCAACAGCACCTCCTTGAACCGCGTGAGATCCGTCGTGCCGGCTCCCGCCCGAGCGATAGTCTTGCTCTGTGAGTTCTCCAACTCGATGATATCCGCAATGCGCTGCCATGTGGTACCAGCGGAAAGTCCTTCGGACATATGTGAGAGGAACTCTTCTTCGTGCTCTCTGTATGGAGGAGCAACAAACATACATTAGCATCGGTGTATAAAGGGAGCAGAGGGGAGAAACGCACTTGTTCTCTCGGATGTTCCGTTCCTTCTTCTTGGCGTACTCCTCGTAGAACGAGTCGATAGCACGCTCAGCTTTTGAGACGATCTCATCGCGCTTGGCTTTGGAGGCCTCATCACGAGCTTTGATCTCCTCTGCTTGCTTTTCACGCCATTGCCTAAGACGACCGACCACGCATAAGTACATCAGGAGTAACAGATTCGAAATTTGGACCACGTACTTGATCACTTCTGGCTCTTCTTCGTCCAGAGTGTGGGTCAAGATGGGCGTGTTGGAGAAGATGGAAGGCTGCGGGCGTGGTGCAAAAGGAGAGGCAGCGCCGAAGCTGGGCTGAGGGGGTGATGTGAATGCAGGTTGTGACTGTACAGTACGATCCAGAGGAGATAAACGTCAGTTATACGTGCCTAGACATCCAAGAGCAGAGAATGTGCGCACCTGAGGGACCTCAATATCTGGGAACTCGCTCTCAAACTTGTCAATCTCATCATCCCCAGTAACCTTCACCTCCGTATTCCCTCTCGGTGGGGTGTCAAAATCATCAAACGAGAACCCATTGGTCGATGTGGTAATAGTGGACCCGGTTCCGTTCAGGTTGTTCGACGGGATATCCGCTTCGCCGTCTAGAGAGATGTCCGGGAACGCAGAGGCGGCGCGGTCAAAGTCGATGTCGTCCCCGCCCGCGGTGGCAAACGAGTCACCGGTAGCGTTCGTGGAGGCGAATTCGCCGCCGAGGATATCACTTTCGCGTTGCAAGAAGTCGGTCATAGTGGTATGGAGGTGAAGGTGTTTGCCAGCGTCGACGCGTCTCAGCGACCATCCATATTACGGTTACCGCATTCGGAAATCATCGGCGCTCCAAGCACAGCAGCAGGTAACAAGTCAAGTTCATCATTGTATTCGTGAAATGCTACCAAATACAGTTCAGCTATGAATACACATATCGTCCATAATGTCCGATTAGGATGTGGTTTAACGAGGAAGAAAGGAAAACGAATAATGACAGTTAACGAGAAATGTAGTGATTGTAACTCTAGAATGTGCAGACACCGCAACCACCAGTAGCATTCAGGCCCGTGTTCTGCATGTTACAACTTTGCAGGGTGGGCAGCGAACAGAACGAAGCTGTATTGGAGCCGCCAAGCCCAGTATTGTTGGACATGGAGAAAGACGCCAGCGTGGACGGGAATGCAGGAGGAAGGGGTCCTGAAAGGTTGTTGTTGTCGAGATGCAACTCAACAAGCGATGTGAAGGACGAGATTGTGGTGGGGACGATGCCCGAAAGCGACGATGCAGATAAATCACTATTGGCGAGATTACTTTGGCAATAAGGAACATTCACGTGATGCAAACGTACATTAGCTTCATGGACGACTTGAGGGAATTGCTGGTCGAGAGAGCAGATAACGGATTGTTGAGAGCCTGCCCATTGACAACACTTCACATCCGCATCAGTGACAGTAATGAGAGGGATAAGATAAAATAATGTACAGATTTTGCAAGGACAAGCTTGTCACACTGTTGGGGAGTGCATTGCCCATTTGACCGTTCTTGATCAGCTCCAGGGTGACAAGTTGGTTGAACGTGCTAAAAATATCCGGAAGAGCAGTCATCGCAGTTGACTCGAGATGCAGGGATGCAAGAGACGTCAATGAAGTGAAAGAGCTCGGCAGAGATCCCGCTAAGTCCAAGTCAGCAACTGGGATGATAATGATAGATGCTGTGGCAACTTACCAGGAACGGCTGAATTTCCGACTACCTGAAGTGTCTGCAATGCCGTCAAGGCTCCGATTTGATTGGGGATAGCCGCGGGTACTCCAGGGAAAGTAAGGGTTCTGAAGAATGATCAGTTAGTACTAGCAGATTGCCAAGTGATCTGTTTAGACTCACAAGGACGAGACTCGGCCGGAGCCGTCACACGAAATCCCAGTCCAAGCACAGAATTTGACGTCGTTGACCCAGTTTCCAGACTTCAGGCTGGTTTGGCCATCACTGTCCGCCGTGTCAAATATGGAGCGCAGGCTACAGAATTGTACAGCGTTCTGGATCTGCTGCGCATCCTGGGCATTGCCATCAGAGAAGTTGGACGGTACGGCTTGCAAGACGGGAAGGCAGGACGAGCAGGGATAGCTGGATGGGTTTGAAGGTGCGTTGACGTTGTACTGTGATAAACATGACTGCGCATCTGCCGATAAGACGTTTGTCGTGGAGTTTGTCGGGACAGGTGAAGGCGTCGAAGTCGTAGATGAAGCCAAATTCACAACACGGATGTTGAGGAATATGGAGTCTCCCAGGAGATAGAGAATAATCCAAATGAGGACGTGAATGAGGATCTTATCGCGTAGGGACCCTTTACGCTTCTTCTTCTTCTGCTTCTCCTGTTCCATGCGACAAGGACAGTCCATACAGCACGCCTGAGCCGCGCGTTTCTCGACGTGCAGAGGGGCCCAAGGCGGAAGCGCAGGCTGTATGGGAACCAACTCAGGCTCGGGGTCGCGTCCAAAAGTCCTGACATCAAACCACAGCTTGGTGAAGCGATCTCGGAGTGTGGGATTGCCAGTGTTCGTAGATGCGGAATAAGGGCTTGTTCGAGGGCCGGCTTCGAGATCTGTGTGTTTCGTGGCCGGAGACCGCATCGTGCTGGAAGCTGTCCAGGTAGAGAGTGTTCGGGATGGTGCTGGGGGCGATTCTGGCGAAAATTTGGATGCCGTTATAGGTAAGTGGCGAGGAGGAATGATTATGGAGAGGTGCTCTTTGAACTTGGATTTGCCAGCTTTGGGCGAGGTGTTCGATGGTGATGGAGAGATGGAGGAAGTCATGGCGGGTCGTAGAAGGTTTCGTTTGAGATGAGAGAGAAAGAACAAGGACGAATGAGACTTTCTGCGTCGCAAGACATGACTTAGAGCACTGCCTTGTGTTACCGACGAACAATGGTCAAAGTTCTCGGTATTGTTCTTGCGCTTGTGTAGACGCCCATAACAATAGCGCGTCTGTTGCTACGCGTTATTTGGCCGTGTTTGTGTTCCTCCTCAAGCAACGTAAGCGCTGTGGCGATACGCAGCACCGAGACATGTCGACAAACGGTCATGACTTGATTCTACGCACAATAGAGGTGTGTTCTGTTTGGATTCGATATGTTGTGAATCACTCTGAGTTCTACCAGGCATCATACACCAAAGCAACCAACGCCGAACTCAGTCGCGACTTTGAACGCGCCTTCCGTCTGTACATCGATGCGGCACAAAATTACATGCATCTCGGTCGCACGACCACAGACCAGACTACCCGCGCTCAATGCAAAGTACAAGCGGGAAAGGCCCTCGAACGCGCTGAGAAGATAAAACATCACAAAAAAAATCTAGCTCCTGTGAGCATCAACCACTTCTCAGAGCGTCAGTGTCCTCCCTGGTTCATAGTCGGCAGCTTCTAATACGAAGTATTCAGAGGCACAGCATTCAGCCTTAGTGATGTCTTCCAAAGTCAATGGTATACATTTACCCCTCCACTCTGAGAACAATACCAGGTACGCCAATTTCAGCTTACATGACATGGTTCGATGGCAGTATTTATGCCGCACAGCCCAGTTGTCATCCTGCCATCATTATCTGCCGAGCAGAAGACTCATGGCGCAGTTTGGGCAAGGCTTCCCTTCCTGGACCTTGCACCCCTGGATGAGTTGTTACCAGAGGACGTAACTCAGCACGTCGTTTCAGACTGCTCAGTTTGTGCATCCATCTCTGTTTGCATTGATCATAACCGCCGTTTCAAATCCAAAGTGAGTACAAATTTCACGTCACATATATACTGCTCCGAAGACATTTCCATAGCTTGGGATCGCCACACTGCAGCCCATGATCACCAACGATGTCCCAGCGGAACCAGTTCAAGACGCTGTGCGATACCAATGGCTCGCAGTTTTCAATGGGGCGCAAAGACAAGTGCGTGCTTGATCCCTACATCGCGATGGGTCTTATTCACCAGTTACAGATAGGTGTGTGTTCTCTTTGTGCGCATGCTCGTGCATACTGAACAATGCCCCAGTGATTGACGACCAACTACCTTGTTATCCCAATGGAGACTTGATGTGTGTCTCGACGGGAAGTAAACTACAGAAAGTTCCATCTCTTATCGAAAAGGCTGTATGTGCACACTCTTTCTCATTCACGAATTTCGTCTGACAAGCAACTGCAGTACATGGCCTTAATGGGTGGATATGATTTTCCGGGATCGTACGTTACAGCGTGTACATTGTCTGAGCTCGTGTCTGACACGGTTTCTCCACAGTGATTCATGCACCGACTTACAGTGCGTTGGTCTTGCTATATGTGAAACCTCGTTCTCAGGATAGAAACAAGTGCAATGACAGGGTGGATCCCAGAGGCCTTAGATATCCGGAAGTCAGTGAACAATATTCGCTCCATAAGTGATTGATTGATCTCCTTCCATAGCTCATCGTTCGAGCGAGAGCGGACATGGCGTCGCATAGTTGACGGTTACAACCTAGGTAAAATTCATTCCATGGATCTACGATCATTCACTGAGCATTTACAGGATTATGCGTCTTGACGCTTGGGACAGGGGAGACTCTGTCGCAGGCTGCAGATATGACTTCTATGTCCCTCAAATCCGCTCACTGTTACGCAGTAGTTGGTCAGTCGTGGTGTGGTACTTGATTTCTTCCATCAATTGACCCTGAACACCTAGGTATTCACGATACGGAATCGGACCAAGCCATGGTCGTCCTGAACTCCGAAGATCATGACGAGTCAACGCCAGCGCATTCTGGGGAGGACTTGGAATTGTCGATGACCGGCCTTAGATTGGAGGAGCGACCCCTGCAGCCCACTGCTAGTATGTATTGGTCTCTTCATAGGTCTCATGTCGTCCTCCGTGTCTAATTTTTCTCAAGGGTCTCACTTATTACAATGGGATATCGTATGTCAGGTGTTCGATGGCATCTATTTGAGTTGGAGTCCTGAAATGTTCAAGCAAACTCTAACATTCCATGGGTATGCTAGCATCACACTCGTTTAATTGCGTCCTCACCGTTTTCCTAGGTCATGGCGGCAGTCTTCAAACAACGCGAACCAACGTAGGTGTTCCTATGGAGTATATGTACTTTAGTCTGTGTCTCATGGGCCACGTCTAGCAAATCACTATCAGTTGACTCTCAGAGGGAGCCCAGCTACATCAGTCGAAGAGGATGTCTGGGTTCTCTTGACAAGACACGTGATAGACACGCGCCGTTCTTCTGAGTTCATAGCACTCTCTGTTCAAAGCACGCAAGCAAATGATGTCAACACCATGTACATGAAGGTACACCAAGTCTCTCCTGTACTGTCGGCATATAATGACATGCTATTCAGGGCTCGTATACAAGTAGTACACACGTCCTGGTACGTCCAGTCGTTTGCTATCCTATAAAACGGATTTTTCAGTAACGATGTATCTACAGGTTAAGGCCCGCCTGTCATCCACAGCTCCCGATCTAAGTCTCGTATGCTCGTATGATGGAGAATACGAAGACGTTGGGTTTACAGTGACGATCTATTCATCCAATCCAGTATCATGGGTGGAGGAGTCGGTGAAGTTGCCATACTCTAAAACGGTACATATGTTGTCTCACCGTCCAGGATATTGCTCTAACGTATCGCCAGGTCTCTGGTGCATTCACCTCGAAGACGGCAGGTGGAAACTCACGGCACCCCACATTCATGACAAACCCGCAATACCATCTCCGCATCGAACCTGACAAGACCCTGGGCAACGCAAGTAGTCGGGACAAGCGGCCCCGAATACACATGAAAGTCCAGGGAGACCGCAGAATCCCATTCAATATCACGCTCATCTGGTCCCAAGGACAGCGAATCACGGACCTAGTTCAAAATGAGATTGTCGCCACTTCGGGTGCATATACCTATGGTTTTGCCAGTATACAAAAGGACTTAACAGGTGCGGTGACCGAAATGGAAATGTGAACCTGCGATGCTAATTCCGGCGCAGCTGGCGATTACACGGTCATTGTGTCCGCGTTCGAGCCTCAACATACTGGATCGTTCTCGCTCACAGCGGAAGGCACACATCGCTTTGAGATCAAGCCCGTACCGCAAGAGGGCGCCGGGATGTTCAGTAAGATCGTGACTGGGTTGTGGTATTCATTTCGCTCCAGTCCATATCGCATATCGCTCAAACCTTCTAACAGGACCGGCAACACCGCCACTGGTGGACCCTCTTTCCAACGTTACACTTCCAACCCGACCTACGAGATCAAAGTGACAACGCAAACCGAAGTCAAGTAAATACGCCGCACTTGTTCCTGTACGCCGCTTACCTCCGCCATTTGTAGGATCCGCTTGCAAATCACTGATACCACCCGNTCGCTTTCCATCAANGCGACGCTCTTCCATTTGCAGGGNAATAAGCTAGGAAAGCATATCACAACGTCNGGACCGTATTCCGATGCGCGTTCAGGGGTGGTCACCGCGCAGGTAATCCTCCAGCCTGGGCGATATGTCGTCATTCCGTCAACGTATAATCCGGGTTTGGAGGCTTCGTTCAAGCTTCTGGTATACTCTTCGGACTCCGGGATAGCGGTGACGTCAATGAGGNTAGGTTCAGCGACGGCGGTAGCTTGATTCATCTCGGTCTTGAAGAAGGATGGAAAATTTGTAAGATGTCAGACTCTAGGNAGACTAATGCGTGTAANTGCAGTTTTGAATATCGTTAGTGAGGATTTTTCTGTCTTCAAGTCAACGTCCACGACCGTGCACCCGAACATTTCGACCCTCNGGTGTCCCGAGGAGTTATTATCTTGGCAAGGTGTTAGCAGCGGTTATGATTGAACGGTAACAATTTTCTCTGTTCGTTGAGCCTNGTCAACTACTGGANGGGAGGGTGCTTGGTCTGAGCCTAAGATTNGACAGACTATCAGCGAGTACGCTATATTGNCATCACAGTAAGCCATTATCTTCGTTCATAACTGCGCTCGATGCTTATGCCTTAGCACTCAGTCAGATGTTCAANGCCCAAGCTTTCATTCGTGTATCAAGTACACTTCTGCATGAAAGGTCGCATATAGCAGATTAAGATGGTCTTCGCTATGTCGGATGATCAAATCTGNGCATGGATTTCGTTGCAATATGCCTCATATTGACATGTTCTCAATCGTACAGTGCCCGCTCGGCTCCGNGTGAGAGTGCTTGGGCCCGTTATTCAAGCACTCTTACTCTCTCGTTCCTGANTCTGGCGACGTNCGACGATCCCCTTTCATCTGAACTAGAGCACTACATCAATATAGTCCAGAAANGGGGCATCTCCCTGACCCAACGAATCGCGCCTGCATGTGGGGAGACGTTGGACAANTTGAATCGTCCTCCCGTCTTGTCTGACAGCTAGATCTTTCTTCTCCTGCAGATCGTCGGAATGTGAGTGGAAAGCTTATGGCGCAGCATCGTTGAAAATTGCTCATCTGATGATTCCGCAGGTCTCATGTTNTGTACCTGCAATACATTCGGTTGGTTCACTGNGCTGCCGCGCATTCGTAAATCCACGATCCAGTGTAGCAACTGGAGNGCCAAGTTACTTTGCCAACCTGCTCCAATTGTGCTACCCCGGCTTAGCAATGCCAACGGTACAAACGCANGCGCAGTAGGGATGTGTAACATTTGAAGACTTCTTGGGCTAGGATAGGATACTTATGTTATACATCTGTACTTCGNGACGACTAAAAGGTGAGCGAGCCATTCCTATATCCTCATCACACTCAAAGCATTACCCCATAGCAAATAAACACCCATCCAATCAGTCACACCATCATGCGTCTCCTTAACATCGGGACCGCTCTGATACTCGCCACGACGGCCGTAGCAGACTTTCACATATTCAACTGCTGGCACAGCTACGGCCTCGGCTCTCAAGCAGAGATCAGCTCCGTCGCGNTGGCCGTCCCCTCCAATCAATACAACTGCCATGGGATCCGGGGTAATCCCGTCGTGCAGGATCTGCAGCGGTTCGTAGACAGGGGNGTATCTCCTTTCTATGTCCCACCGATGTGCGGAGTGGGTCGGATGAACTTCTATTCGAATGGGAATGGGTTCNATATATATCTTCATGGGGGAAATGGGAAGAGTATNGGACAATGTGTCAAGGGAGGAGGGAGTAAGATGGGTTGTCAAGCTGCGTTTGACGAGCTTGATTGCAAGGATGATTGGGTTTGCTTGACGAATGTCTGCAGCTGAGGTAATTTCATCTGTTCTCTCANCACAAATGNATACGGACTGACAACATTTGACCAGCATACAAATCCAGATGTCTCAACACTTCTTGACTTGGTCCCTGATCCGCACACGTCGTTCGCATATGCATTTCTTTTCGCCCCACTCCTCTTCCGTCAAATAATACATACACTCATAGATTCGCTTTTTTCGCTTTNTCGATTGTTTTCTGTTCTACGTCTTTTCTCTATTCTTTCTAGGCCCGACAAGTCCCAATATCATCCTGCTTTATACCTCCTCTTGTGAGTACATCAATGAATGAAAATTCAGGTTTACTGCTCCTGTTCCTAGTCTAGCCTGAACTTGAAACCAGTGAGCTTGCGCTTCGATCTCAATTGAAAGACGCCAAATTCACCAATTTGATTGTCAAGTCTGACTTTATNCCGCTCGAAGANGACTGCTCGATCGGACCGACCTCACCTTCAAACNGACCATCTTGCGCTGTATGCTAATAGCGTGTCCCGTGGATAGCTGGCGAGGTCGTAAACTTGAACGCCTAGGTGAGCTGCGTATCCACTCATCATAATCTCATATCGGCAGGTGTCGTCCTAAGGCATACGAACGAGATACAACTCTAAGNGGAGCCCGAGATCCGAGGAATCTATACNCCTGAAACCTGAAAACCACCGCTCTTGCAGTGACTTCGAGAGTCCGACGAGCACTCGTTAGCATGACGAATGACACAAAGCATCTGTATGATGAGCTTGGCTGTCCCAAGCTCTGACTCGGACATCTACAGTATCCGAGTATGCTAGGTCGTGTCGTCGTAAGCCGCCATCTTTCCATATCCTCTCTCATGATGCGCTCCGGGTCAATGCTCAACAATTGTCATACTTCAGTTTCCAATCAGGCGGTCAAGACAAGGCCTTTATTCGCTAAATCAGTGATATTATACATGAGCAAGTCGCATTTAGCGGATTCATGTGTTTTTCTTTGCGTCAGATGATTAAATCGCTTGAAGTTCATCGGGAGACACTTCCTCGCGCCGTGTTCTCAAATGACCGTTCATCCATCTGTTTGCGTGGTCCTTCAAGTTGCCAAGCCTTAGGTACAGCACACATATCGGACTGTCCTCTGAAATGTATAAAAGGCGAGTGAGCTATTGCTTATATCCTCATCACAATCAACGCATTGCCACATCGAAAGCCAGCATCCATCGCAGCTCAACATCCATTCAGCCGCAACACCATGCGTTTTCTCAACATCGCCACCGCTCTCATGCTCGCCACCACGGTCGTAGCAGACTTCCACATCTTCAACTGCTGGCACAGCTACGGCTTAGGCTCACAGACAGGCTTAGAGTCCATCGCCGTGGCCGTGCCCTCCAACCAGTTTAACTGCAATGGGATCCGGGGCAACCCGATCTTGAAGGACGTGCAGCGGTTCGTGGAGAAGGGCATATCTCCCTTCTACGATCCAGGCATGTGTGGAGTGGGGAGGATGGATTTCTATTCCAATGGGAATGGGTTCGATATATATAACCACGGAGGGAACGGGCAGACCATTGGGAATTGCGTCAAGGGAGGAGGAGGAAAGATGACTTGTCAAGCTGCTTTTGACGAGGTCGTCTGCACTGACGATTGGGTTTGCCTGACGAATGTCTGCAGCTGAAGTGAGTGAATTTGTTTTGTTGGTACATACATGCTGACTGACAAAATGCCAGGCAGATGCGAACGGATCCCAATCCCCGAGTTCCCTGCTATTCTTGCGTCAAAGAACGCCCTCTTATACAAATTGTTCTCCAGGGTTCTCCAAGCCGTAGAAATTTCGTTCTTGTCCTGCTTTATCTTTACTTCTCAATGTTACTGTTCCTTGGTCCGACTCTCAACGAAACCGGCGAGCTTGCGCTTGGTGCGATCATTCATCTCGATGTTCTGTCTGTGGCATCAGTTGCCTGTATCCCACAGCTAAAAATCGCGATCCCATTCACCTTTTGTAAGGACACAATAGACCGGGTCATACTGTCTATATGTTGTCGCGCTGTGGTCTCCAGTTGCCCTAGCTCACGTGGAGGCGCAAACGGGGGCGAAGTAGTGACTGGAGAATTGGCATACACCGCCGATAGTAGCGGGTGGTTCAAGTCAGGTCTGAGAACGCTCATAAGGCTTAGTCACGGTTTCACATCGCGCATGCAGAAAAAAATGTCTCACAACTGCGAAGTGAGAGAGCGTAGCCATTCCTCTTCCACCGCCTGAGCCTCAATTAATCGCCGAGAAGTGGATGCTAATTCAGCGTCCAGATCAGCGTCTTCAAGAAGGATAAGTGGTGGTGCGTCGGATGGGCGGTACTCTCGGAGGTCCTTGAGTACTGCTCTGAGCTTGTTTATGTGCGGATCTCGTTCCACGTCTTTCGCATTGCTCGAATGGTTTGCGAACGAAGTTTTTGCGTCTTCTGCGTCACTGATCGCGTCCTCGATTTCCTCAAGCAAGGCGCTGACGAGTGCCTCAGCTTCAAAATTACTGTTCGCCACCGAAGACAGATGTTTCTGCAATTGAGTGAGTTGTTCATGTATTTGTCCACCGAACGCCGCTTGTGCCTGTGCATGATTGATCAGTGGTCTAGGGGATGTGAAATGAGCAGCAGTGGGGTACCTCATCTAACACTTTCTCTCGGGCAGCTAACAAAGCCAGTTGGTCTGAACGCCAAGCCTTCTCTAACGCAGGGCCAATGTCTTCAGTCTTGAAGATACTTGCTTCGTCGTCCAGGTCGTGTGTCATATCACCCAGTATGTCGTCCAGTGTCGTCCCATCACCGGACGTCTCCAACTTTTCACATATTGCAAGCAAGTCTTCTTCAACTGCTAGCTCTATGAGATCATCTCGACGCGCATTAAAGTCGAGGTCTTTCAAGGCTTTGGAAAGCCGAGCAGACTCATCATTGACATATGATGTGTCTGGTAAAGAGTGTTGGACTTCGTCAATGCTACGCAGCCTGTCTTTGGCAGCACTTATGATCGCGTTACGCTTATCCTCGAGGATGGCCAGAGAAGTTCTGTAGGTATCCAGAGATTCGGCTACGGCATCATTTAAGCATTAGAAACACCACAAATGGAAGCGAGTGATACGCACAGTCACGCATGGTTTTATCAAGTAGACTGTGTGCTTCTGAGACCGCTTTGGATATCGAGGCATCTGCCTGCACGAGGTTCTTCAACGTCGATCACACAACCCCTGTTAGAGGTAGACACACCTTGACAGCCAAATTATCGAGGCTTTCCTGGTGAGTACGTATGCTGTTTGCAGACTCTTTGACAGCTGCTTGAAGTGTGTGCCTTGTTTGGAGCAGATGTCGAGAAGCAGTCCTACGAAGTATATGTGAGTGAGATGACGCTATTTGAAATCTTCTACTTCACTTACTTCATTTGTTGGAGACGGCTCTTCAAGCGAGCCGTCTCGCCTTCGAGCAGGGCCAACTCTTGCAACGTACGCTCATTAGATGCCCTGGAGAATAGTTCTTGAACTAAGGGTCACAAAACAAGATACTCTACCTCCGCACTCACTTTTGCACCGACGGAACCTTAAACAAATTGACAGGTGCCTCATCCACACCCGTAATTCCATCATCCTCGACTGCTTCTTCATATCTGCGAAACGCGGTCACAAGTCACGATGAGTGTCAATAGTACAAACATCATTCGATTGCAAAATGCAACTGACAACTTGACTTCTTCGTGCTCGAGCGCGATACTATGCAGCGCAGGAATAAACGGACTGTCTGTCGCCGACACGTCCGTGTCGTACAACTGATCTGCTATCCACTTGAGCAGATCTCTACCAGCTGGTATGTCGTTCGCCCATTCGATATCTGCAGGAGCGATATCTGGACCACCCAAGCTCTTGGTGATGGCACAAAATTTCTCTGCATTGGTTGATGCCATCGTCCTAAGGCTTGAGAATTTGACAACGGCCAGGATGAGGAGTCGAGCTGCCCGAAAGGGAAATGAACGGAAGGCAAAGGCTTCGTGGCGCCGAGACGCGACGCGCCAAGCAAAACGCGATCACCTGACCTGACGCGCTAAAACAAGCTTGACGACCGAAGCAGTGACACTGACAGTTGTCAACCAACCGCGAGCATCTTTCTCTCAAACTTGCTCGACGTGTTCACGAACTTGTATACGACATCTCTTGTTTATACTCCCAAAACGTCGCGCGCCATGCCTGGACCTCGTAACCAAAAGGCCCGTCGAAAAGGTCAGAACAAGAAGACCAAACGCGCCAAGTCTGAAACCGCACCTGAACCCGCCACGTCTCAAACCGAAATTATTGAAACAACGCCACCACCGGAAAACGACAGTCTTACACATGAAGTCAATGAACCCCTCATACCCGAAGCCCAGCCACTCCAGCTAAATCCACCAAATACACAGCTACCTCGACCCCTACCAGAAGAACCACACGTAGAACCTGCAGCCACTCGCGATCTTCCCTCAATACCATCCCCTTTCGACAGCGCGCTAGAACCCGCGTCATACCCGGACGACGGCGAAGAAGTCGAGCCTCTCGCACAGCCGCTGTTCAAACGCCCATTTATTGAAGACCCCGGCAGCGGCATCCGCGTGCGCGACACGCGCGAGTTCCTCTCCTCGCGGTTCGCTGCCCCACCCTCGCTCGACGATGAGCTGTGCGCGGAGTTTGCGCAGGATGAGGTGCTGCAGATGTTGTGCAGTGTGTTGCCGGATGAGACTGCTTTGGTGCGTTATTTGTCATTCGCTTTGGAAGTGTATTTGGTCCTTATACTGGAAATGATTAGATCTTGTGGTATAACAAGAGTCGGCTGAGGGCGAGGATATGCCCTGCGTGTCAGAGGCTGTATAGGCTGGGGGACGTGTTGCACGACCCGCTAGGCCAGACAGACCTTTCAATGGACCCGGAAAACGAAGCGCGTGTATCGGAGAATCGATTCAGAGAGCAACAAATCAGTGGTCTTTGTGCGTGTACCACCCCCATCAGAAATGTCAATATCTCTGACAAGTTTACACATAGGTTCCCCGGTATGTTTCATCCTCGCCGCCTTCAACTACCCTGCCGCGATCCGTTCGACATGGGGTCGAATGGCTGAAGACATCTCGGACGAGACCTGGGAGCTGCTAGGCATCGCGCCCAGCGTGCAGTCAAACGACATGGGTCTGGGCATGCTCCTCAAGATGACCCGGTGCCATGACTTGGGACTCGGACAACTGTTGTTCCCCGATCTGGATCTGGACGAGGAGGGGCCGGAGTCGAATGAAGGCGAGGAGCCATATGATGACTTAGATGAGGCAGAAGACCAGAGTGAGGAGAGCGCAGAGGGGTATGGAGAGGTCATGCCTGTGCTCTCGAAGGTCTGGCAGGATGGTGGTATGAAGGAAGTTATGGATGGCGTCGGAAGGTTGAGCGTAAGGGTGGCTGCTCAGGACGACATTCATGATTCATGACACGACTATGAAGCTAACGATCTTTGCTTTTCGGTAAGTCATACATTTCACTTGTAACCTCCATTTGCTGACGTTGTCTTCCGTTTAGATGGACTTCTTTGCTTTTTTGACGACGACGACGATACCCTGTGCTGATACCCAAAGCTTGTAAATGACCCGCAATAGAATCTCTTGTTCTCTACTATGACAGCATCTATCTTGATGGTTTATTTGACTTGCTATCGTGAGTTGTTTGAGCCACTGATCGAATTGGCCTTTTAGCTCACGCCACTCCCCAAATATCTAGCAAAGCACGTACACTGACGTACTTATCATCCTTTCTCTGAGCGCGAGCTTTCCAAGTATCGTTAGCCATCTTACACATACCGGCTTCAAGAACTCAGCTCGCCTTTCCTATCTTCTGTACGATCACGGCAGCGAGCACCGACATCTGCGTCCTTGCCACGACCCGGTAACTTATCCCAGAAACTCGGATCGTCACCAGGAAAGACAATAGGGTACGCGCCGGTGTTGTTCGCCTGCGATATTGCGCTGACGGTCTTCATTGGTCGAGGCATCGTTTATCGTGAAGAAGGTGAATCCAGCGACCAACGTGCTTTTACGCTCGTCTCGTCGCGGATGACATAGGCCTATCTGCAATGCATGGAGGGACAGTGTGTTGTGCGTTCTTGGCACTCCAAAGTTGCTCCAAAGCGATACTGCGGCGCCAGGAGAATCATGTCTCTGAGACAGGGGCCCGAGGGGCGCAAGCCCCGCCGTTTTTTCTGTAAGCGCTCTAACATCAATAAATTTTCTTATGAAACTTATGACCCATTCAAACTCCGTTTATTCAAGTCTCATTCGAATTTTGACCGTACTTACAAACCATTGACGAACCAGGCCCGCAGCGAGCGAGTGTGCCTGGGTCGTACACACAGGAAAAGTGACAAGAGATGTTTAAACAAGCACGAGCACATAGAGCAAAGTGGCGGGCTCTGCCGCTTGTCGGCCCTACCACTTGTTCATATACTTCTACCAGCGAACGCCCCGAGAACTTGCATTACACGCGCAGCTCTGGTAGATACAGCAATTTGTTTCTATCACTGCCAATGGTCATGTTTGTCAATGGTAGCAAAGTCCACAAGTCCCTGCCAGTGGTAGTATATCGGTTAGTACACGCGCCTGTCATGCTATTCGGTGCGCGCGAAAGCGGGGTTCGACTCCCCGCCAGGGAGTACCACGTTGGCACGGCAATGGTTTTTTTCAGTGCAAAGTGGGCCATGTGGGGGCGGAAGTATACCGGCATTTCATTCTCTGGTACGTTCAGGAAAGCCTCCGTGTTGGCGTTTTCTTCCGCTGCAGATCATGTTGTTCACGGAGCTCGCGCAGAGCATTAGATGGTTGATAGGAATCAATGATCGTCGGGGGTGGCTGCCGTGGGTTTACGGCGTGAAGTTGGGTGACCTGGTGCGCCGTGTATCGATGCTGAAAGAACTGAATCTGATGTTACGAAAGTACCCTCGTCCTGATAACGGCTGTTCTCGAGTGTCCTGTGTGGCGCTAGGCACATGAAAAGGTGAAAGAGAGACATGGTCACGCTGTCACGGCCAGGAACTGAGGTTGTATGGGCGTCTGTTCTGAAGTGAGAACTGTCCGGCGTTTCTCTCTTTGGCTGCTGGTCGACCCTCTTCTTCTCCCATCCCCCACC
>SGPM01000427.1:0-20143 GCA_004802725.1 Antrodiella citrinella
GAGAAAGAGTCAAAAAGTAAGAAATGAGATGAACGAAAGTGTCCGAGAAGGTACGAGAAAGGTCCGGAAAGTACGATACAATGTCCGAGGGAGATACAATATACGAACGGGTGCATGAAAGGAAGTATCGGAGGTGGGCGTATAGCTCTCGCGTGGCTCCGGATGTTGCGCGGATGTGAGTTCGAGGGTTTCGGACGTGGCGGGTGATGCGCGAGTCGACCGTCGGGATGCGCGGATGTGAGTACGAGTCGAAGTAGCGGCCGGGAAGTCTTCGAAGGTGCCGAGGCAGAGGCGGATGGGTGCTAGACGGTGCGTAACAGCGGCGCGCGGGTAACAGCGAGAATCGGGGCTCATCAACGAAGCTTCCTGAAGGTCGCATTCATGTTGGGCTAAACATCGGTCACAGAAGTTGCAACAGAAGATGCACCACGACAGAGTATTAAGAGAGGGTGAAATCTTGACTCGATGATCTGTGTGCGCGTTCCGCAGAGTGTACTACTACACTTTTTTCCCAACGCCCCCTGCAGGCGGTCTCGTTATATCCTCCATAAAATGTACTAGTCAAATCCGATGGTACGTACTACTATTCCGTAATATCTGTATGCGTAACGCGCACATGATACCTGGTCTCTGTAGTTGACCTTATGGGAGAAGATAGTCGTTTTCTCTTTAAGCAAGATACCAGTACAGCAGTCGCTTGAGGTCTCATCCGACTCCTCGTCTAAAAGACAGTCAGCTTATAGGTATACCTCACCCGGCCCCTAGGACCTGGCTGAGTTTGAAACCTGACGGAGTTACAGGTTACGTAATCCATCGTAGGATCGTAGGATCTCAGTCTGCTACGTTCGAGTTTATCTGTCTTTGTCGGTCTGTCCTGATTCCTCACTTTCCAGCTGTTTGCAGAACGATAGGCCGGTCCATGTCGCAGACGGAATGCCAAATATCCGGTATGCGAGCTCTTGCCGATGATGATCACGTCGTGATCCTTGTGACGTGCATGGCCAGAACACTGAGAACAGCTCTAGTAAGGAACGATTGTCTTCCGCACCGAGGTCAGCCAAGGAGACTAAGAACAGCCTGCCAAACCAAACTGTGAAAGAGGCAGGCGTTACAAGATCTACAGCTACGCGGAAATTTGCCGAAACCCCGTCTGAGTGTGTTTGCGACATGGACCGGCCTATCGTTCTGCAAACAGCTGTCATCAATCCTACGGAAGTCTAATAGTCCACTCCAACCAACTGATCTTGATCTTCCAACGTGCGGGTCAGCGCTCATTTCGTTCTCAGCTTGAGGCGGTACCCAGCAGTCAACTGCGGCACAGCGGTCATCGATCGTCAGTAAGTGCTTCCTCTCCTTACTATTTTCATTTCATGGTGCCCCGCTGTGTCTTGGTATGGGCCGTATCGTTGACTCTTCTTTACAGATAGCTATGCCAGCCCGTGCGTGCTGCTTTCCGTGAGAACCTTGGAAGCCTGAGGCTGCGGCACTCGATGTACCGGTGCAATCTCTCTCCGACTGCGTTGTGCGTTGTTCAAATCCATCACGTCTCTTACAGCTGGTTGCAAAACGATATGCGAGTCGACATTTTTACCTGTTGGGAAATTTAGAGATCCGACAAGCTAGTCAAGCCCGCCCCGATCCCCCGACTTGTTCGTTGGTGGCGCAGCGCACTACCAGAGATCTGGCATCATCTGCCGGACAAGCTCCACTTCATTTCCCGAACCCATGTGAGACTAGTGACTCGCACATCGTTTTGCAACCAGCTGTAACATGAGAGACGAAATATTCCCAAGTTGTCGTTTCAATTTGCAAATGGAGCCTCACGTCTACGAGGGTTCAGATCATGATCATACTGGCAGACCAACTCAGTGCAGCTGTCCATCGCTTCCGCAGTGCGTAGCACTTTTCATGATACCTCGCATGACATCTGCCTGACTACCAAGTGCGCAGGAGACGCCACATAGTCTCTATATCTAGATGGTCTTTGCAGAATGGAAGCTTCCACCAGACGTAGACAACACGGTCCAAAACATGAACAGTACAGACAGTATCTGTAAGCCTACCTGCCATGTTCCTGTCCATGTATACTGACACTGTTCTCAGATCCCCCTGGCACGTTTGGCCCTGACGGAATTGTCATCAGGTCTCCTTACTACGAATACTTGGTTACCAAGGGCGTAGCTTACACCTTCGTAGTCCTCTTTGCTACTACCACCTGTGAGTATACTCCAACTCTTCACTCCTCGCAAGCTCACTCATTTCTTGATTCAAGTCATCCACGCCGCTCAGGCGATTCATTTCCGCATGTGGTGGTTACTGCCTACCGCTGTACTCGCTGGGATAGGGGAGACCATTGGATGGAGCGGACGGTTATGGTCATCCTATGCGCCGCTCGTGCAGAATCCATACCTCATACAGTCCGTACCAATCTTATCACCCGATTGTTGTCGTTGAAGCTGAAATTTCCGCAGAATTGTGGCAACAATCATTGCACCGACTCCATTCGTGGGGGCCATTTTCGTCATCTTCTCTAGCGTCACGCAGAAACTTGGTATACAATACAGCCGTCTCTCTCCTCGATGGTGTGAGTTTCCAACATCGTATATCACTGCTAGTCTTTCTGACCGTCTCACAGATTCGAGAATATTCCTGACCGCTGTAAGAGCTTGTGGTCGTTCTGCATTGCGGTGTGAGACTGACAAATGATCCAGGACATCATCGCCCTTGTCGTACAAGGTGCTGGTGGAGGCATAGCTGGAACAGCCAACACCGACGCTGATACTAGTCTCGTGAGTGCCCACCCAAATCTCTCTCACCGCTGGTCTGACTTGCCAATTTCCACCCACAGGGGGCCAACGTAATGCTTGGCGGTATTGTCTTTCAATTGGGTAAGTCCTGGCTTCACAAAATTCCGAGACAAGCACCCATCTGACAGTTGACCTACAGTGTCCCTGATGATATTCACCGGAGTCGCCATCGAGTACCACTATCGCTACATCCATGACCTCCCTATCCGTGAACCAGATCGCTTTGGACGCAGGGAGTGGGGTCGAAGAATGAAGATCTTCACCGGTGCCTTGGTGTTCACGTTGTCGTGCTTGTTGATTCGGTGAGCTTCAATGGTCACTGAGAGGTGCGTTGACAACTCACGAGAAGACGATAGGTCTGTGTATCGGACTGCGGAGCTCGCGGATGGCTGGAATGGCGTCATCATCGACACCGAAGTGTACTTTGGTTCGTTCCGTCCCCCTTCGGATTCTTCATCCGTACCGCGGCTGACAGCGGGGTGTTGCAGACGTGTTCGACGCAGCGATGGTGGTACTGGCCATGCTCTCGATGAACCTCGTTCATCCGGGATATTGGCTGAAGACAGCGGCGGAAGAGAACGACACGCAAGAGCCCATCCTTCTTGCCCGCAAGCATGGAAACGCCTCCTCGACTCTGGATGTTTTGACTTATCGGGTCTGAACGTTGGTGGTGGCTCTCACTGTGTTTCTGTAAGAATAACGACATTGCAAGAATCCTGGCGACGGATCCACACAGATAGACAGGAAGATTTGTTGATGAGACACCAATGGACTCTCTCTGTATATAAACGCTTTGGACTAATGATACACTTTGGACACGAACACGTATGGCAGCTCTCCGTCTCAAACTCCACCCTCCACCTCCTTCCTCGTCTGCCACTCCTCATAATACACACATTCCTTCGGGTTAACAGGCCCCTTCGGCGCGCAGAACTCGAATGTCGGGCACCGTAAGCACGGCGCCTGACTCCACCCGAACGAGAAAGCGAGCCGTTCGGCGTGGACGGCGCGGTAGACATGCGTCGATGCGAAGTCCATGTCGAGGTTCAGCTTGGAGGAGGACGCGGCTTGGTGTGAGGAGGAGCGGGAGTGTTTGTGGGAGCGTCGGGAGTTCGAGTCTGAGTCTGACTCGGAGGAGGATTCTGAGGAAGAGGTGTCGTCTTTGCGGCGTTTCTTGTGTTTGGATTTGGACTTGGCWTTCTTTTTGTCGTCCTCACTCCCCTCACCGACAATCTCATCCTCGCTCTCGTCCTTTCTCCGCTTCTTCTTACTGCTCTTCTTCTTACTCCCCACATCCCCATCTTCACTCCCGCTTTCCTCGTCGCTCTCGTCCTTCTTCCTCCTTTTCGCCTTCTTTTTCTTCCGCTTCACCTCCGTTTCCGACTCGCTCTCCTCATCCGAATTTGAGGAGCCGCGCCGTTTGCGTTTCTTCGCACTGTTCTTCTTGCGTCTGCGTGATCCGCCGTCGGAATCGCTCTCGTTCACGTCCTCCATGGCACCGGAGTCCCAGAGCGCAGCGCCCATAGCAGGGACCTGAGAAGATTAGACCAATGTCAGAGGGCACAAAACAGACGCAAGAGTAAAACTAGGGCGCACCTTCTCGATATCCCCATCGACGCACAATACGTTCAGAAGCATCTCGACATGCTCTACTGTCAGTTGCGTCTCCGTGATGCGGCTTTTGTTGAGGAAGCTCTGCACCTGCGTCGCGCTCGGGTAAGCGGGCGGGTTCGAGATGGGGTACAAGAGGCGTTCGGAGGGGATCGATTCGGAGGTGGACGATTGCCGCGGGAACGACTATGCCACATGAGGTCAATACTATAAGTTCGTGTAGTAAGTCTGGGAGTGGGTGCTTACCCTGTCGCGGATGAACTTGAGACAGGCTTTGCTGAGGAGCTTGATGAACTCCGTGTCGAGCTCTTTGTCCGTGTACCACGGTCCGCCGGTGACTTCGACCGAGGGTTCGAGGTGGAACATCATGTACATCTTTCGTGTTGGGTGCTATCATGACACGAGTTAGAGAAACTGCGTAGCGAGGGTGGACGGAGAATGCTCGCTTGGACGCTCCCAGAAACAGCCTTGACCAGCTTCTTCTGCGTTAGTGACTTGAGACATCGGTCAAGGATAGTCTGGTGCAGATCCGTTTTGGCCTTGATATGTTTCGTCCATATACCTGAAAGTAAACAGTGTGAGCCAGTATTGTCCGTGCATGTGAGAGTAATGAGAACCGGCGCACACCTTCGTTCCCCGAAGCCTGAATATGGTTCAACACCAAATTCTCCTCCGCATTCAAGTCTTTTTTCCTAAACGCAACCTGCGTCAGCATTCTGCTCTTCGTCCTTCCCATGAACACCACACAACCCTCCACCACCACTCGTCGCTCTCAGAAACCGACCTAAACTCCTCTCCCACAAAAGGACCGCAAGACTCACACATCAATCTCCTTCTTCCCCACACCCCTGAACTGCAGCTTCCCGCTCGCGCTCTTCATTGGCTTGAGCATCCCCGCCGAGAGCAGGAAGTTGAGCGCGAGCGTCCGCGAGGAGGTGTCTTCTTCCAGCGCTGTAAGGTCCGCCATCGTCAGGACCTGTGCGTACGAGGGTGTGATACATCGTCAGTTTACAGTGCTTTGAAACCGAGGGATGATGGTATTTGGGGGCTGGCAAAGGATACGTAGAACGCGGTAGGGTGTGTTCAATATGAGGAGAGGGCTCACCTGGTCCTCGGCGGCCAAGACGGCCTGGTGGATCTTTTGCTCCAGGCCATTGAGCTTCCTGACGGTCGTGCTCATGATGGGCTATACGTCGTGCCCAACGCAAAGGCTCGCTCGAGCAAAAGATGAAATAGTAATAGAAGATGAAAGAAGAGTAGGCTCGAGTCACGGATGCAATATCTTGAGTCGGGCCTTCGCGATCTGCCGAGTGTACGCTTGTTGTCCAACGCCCCCTACAAGCGTCCCCGTTATATCCTCCACAAAATGGCAGTCAAATATTAACATTGCGTATACACGTTGGCGATAACGATAATACAGCAGCCAGATAAAGCATAATACACGGACACAGTACATTCCACATGCACGAACACATTCGTCAGTTCATCAGATTTCCTCCACCTAGAAAGTGAAATCCTCCGGCTCGTTCCTCCTCACCCTCTGCACCTCCCACCCGCCCTTCATCCCCACCCTCGCCATCTTCCACCCCGCACTCAGCTGCACAGTGCGCAAGTTCGGGCAGAATTTGTTCCACGGGATGACGAGGTCGCGCATCTCCTCCTCGATGCTCCCGAAGGAGGAGTCGTACAGGACGGACGGGTGTGTGGGCAAGGCGTTCACTTGGCCTGATTGCGTCTGGTAGACTTGGATAGTGTGCAGGTGCGGGAGGCGGCTCAGGAAGAGCGGGCCTAGGGAGACGATGGTGTCCTAGAATAACAGGTGAGTATACAAGTAGAGACGAGTGACAGGGGCGGGAGACCAACCTCACGAGGCCCATGAGCCCAGAACGTCAACTTCAACCGCCTCAATTCCGGGAACAGGATGCACACAGCATGCAATACCTCCTCGTCCCACTTCGGACACTCTACAGCGAGCATCTTCAACCGCGGGCCATGGTCAAGCGCGATCTGGTTCAGACTTTCCAACGTCCCATACAAGATATTGTCGGACCACAAGATACTGATCGCCTGCAACGCCCTGTTTTTCCCCATTGCTATCACCGCTTCCGCCAACCCCTCCGCATTGCGCAGATGCGGCAAGCAGTCGTCGGGGAACGCAGTGTGGCGCGGGAGCTGGTACTCGAGCGAGATAGTCTGGAGGGTCGGGCAGCGGCTGAACAAAGCGTACAGCGCGCGGTCGGGGAAGAACTGTTCCCCCGCGAACTGGGGCTGCACCTGCCCATGGTGGTACGCCTTCTTGCTGATATGCAAACTGTGCAAATTCTGTGGGACGTGGTACACGTAGCCGGGGAGCGTATTGTCCCACACAGTGAACACACGTCCCAGGACGTCCGCGGTGGAATCGATGTGCAGCTTCCGGAGGTTGGAAGCGAGGGCGAGCTTGAGGACGTGTGTGAGATCGTCGTCGAGGTCTACGAATGCGATGTGGCCATTAGCGGCAGTGATATAGGCGAAACCATTCAACGCACCGTTCACGCCTGCCGCGAACTCGTGTCCTTGCGTCACTCTGCGGCGGAGGTTGAGAAGTTTGAGCTCGGTGATGGGCAGCAGGGTGTGGTCCCTGGCCTGGATGGCTTGGCGGGGAGGGAAGAGGCAGAGCTCGACATAGAGTTTGCGCAGGGCCGGCAGAGAGTGGATGACGCCGAACAGCTCGTCGGTGAACACAAGGTTTTTGCACTCGAGTTTCTCTATATTCGTGAATGAGACGATGCGCTGGCACATCTGAGAGTAGAGGGAGATGGTGGCGAAGTGCGTGCGCTCTGCAAGCTGGTAGTAGCGCAGGGATCGCTTCAATGTCAGATGCGCCGCAGGCTCCGGGGGCGCATCATGGTCCTGATCGATGTCGATGACATGGAGCGGACCGTCATGTTCTTGGCCAGATTCGTCGACAAATGTGACTTGAAACGTATCGGGAACACACGATACGCCGAGACAGAGACTACGCACGTCTGTGGCCAGTAATGGCTCGACGACAGCGTTCTCGTTGCGGGCATAACGGTTGCCCCAGGCGGGGAGATTGGCAGCGACGTCCTTGGGATTGGACCAGATGAGATCGCGCAAGAGGGCACGTATGCCGCAGAAGTAAAACTTTTTGCATGTGAGGACGACGGCATGGAGATCCTGGGGGACATCCATGGCCTCGAAGATGTCCATCCATAGCTCGTTGGGAACGTCGTCGTGAGGAACGATGGACATTGTGAAGGGAATTGGCGGCGATGGAGGGGAAGGGGAGGGCGAGGAACAAAAGGCGGAGGCAAATGACATATTACGTAATATTAGTTGCCGTATTATTTACCCCTCTCCGCCTCTGCTCGTTGGCTAGACGCAATGTCGTCGACCAGCTCTAAGCTTTCTTTCACCATCCGTCGTCCGACGCCCGTGTCCCGAGCGAGTTCCACCGACTCCCGACGCCAGCTCCTTCAAAGTCCCCGCCATCCCCCGCCATCTCTCCGCCAATTCCAGTGCTCGTGCCAGCCCCAGCCCGCTCGCCAGAAACTCACCCACGCACAACGACCCGGACAGTTCAGACGAGGAGGATCGTTTCAGGGACGAGCTCGTCACTGGGTTTGACCAGTTTGGTGTACAGCGGTGCGTCTCACTCCTGTGACTCGTGACGATGTCATTCTCAGCTCACAGCAGACTTTCCCCTCTGACAGGCTTCACAAAAAAACCCGAACCCGAGGGGCCCCTGGTCATACCCGCCCTGAAAGACCGCGACTGGCGCGACCTCGCCCGCAAACGCAAGCAATTGTACATTCCGCCCAGCGCAGCCCCGGCTACAGGTGCAGATGGCAGCGTCGGCGGCTTAGGGACCAAGGATAGCATCAATTCGGGGCCGCAGCTTTCGGGGTTGCAGTTGAAACCCAAGAGGACGAAAGAGGAAAAAGGTGAAGATGAACAAATGGCGGATGCTGACGCTACTGCTGCTGAGGCCAAGGAGGCGGAAGACGCCAAGGTGAAGACAGAAGCAGAAACGGATGACGAGCGCGCCCTGCGTGCTGTCCTCGCTGCTGCGCAGTCCACCGACGAGAACGGCACATATAACGGTCCTATCATCGACATCATCCCCACTCCCGTCACCGAGGACGATGCATACAAGCAGGACGTCGCTGTCCTCCCCGAATCCGCCTCTCTACAGGACTACGAACGCGTCCCTGTCTCACAATTCGGGGCGGCGCTCCTGAGGGGCATGGGATGGAAGGAGGGAGAGGTGGCGAGCAGGAGTAAACGCTTCCATGGCAAGGGCCAAGATGGGAAGCAGAAAGGTCTGATTGAGCCTTGGGTCCCGACTGCCCGTCCTGCGTTGTTGGGTATTGGAGCCAAAGAGAAGGAGCTCCTGGATGATGGCAGCACGAAGAAGAAGTTCAAGGGTAGGCCGGACAAGAAATACATCCCGGTGGTGAAAGTCGAGAGGGGCGGTGAGGGAGGGAGTGGTGGTGAAAGGGAGGGAAGTGGTCGGTCTGGGAGCTCGTCAAGACGACGCTCGCCCGAACCCTCGCGAGGTGGGAGCTCGAGAAGGTCGCTCTCACCCGCTGGACGCGATCGGGACAGAGAGCGGCGGTACAGAGACAAGGACACCAATTCCGACGCAGGGAGGACTCGGGAGAAGACTAGAGACCGGGGAACCTATAAAGACGACGGGGGTAGAGACAGGGAGAGAGACAAGGGAAGAGACTACGGTGATGATTCATCGCGACGGAATCGAGACGATAGACGGAGGGACAGGGAGCGGTCGCCCGACCAGGATAGGGAGAGGTATGGTGACTCTGGCTCGAGGCGGAAGGATAGGGATCGTAGGGATCTTTGAGTGTACTCTCGTACGTTGTACATCCAGTCTCACAATGTAATATTACTTCCGCTTTTTCAAGCCACTGTCGCTGGTTGTTGGGCCACACCGTCCGAACTTCGGGTCCTCAAGCTTAGTCTCGGACACGCAGATCTACGTCGACCGGCGGCGCATGGGACGAAACGATGCCCTCTGGTGATGATACAGGACGCGAAGATGACGAGACTAATTTGTTAGACATGCCAGGTGGGAGGATAGGGTAGGCGGATTGGTTCTTAGGACAAAGGTGTATAGTGCCGACCTATTCCCTCGATAACCTACGTGCCCCAGGTATATCTGATGGAACGATCCTCCCGCGGCCGCTCACGGTCGACTTGGCTATCGGAGTAAGCAAGTTCGTAGCTCTCTTCGTCCTACCCAAGTACACAACGACAGATCCTGACTCCTACAGCCCATCCGCAATGATTCCGCATACGCACGCTCTCCCAATCGGGCCTGTTCGGGTGGCCTCTCACAGCCCTTGAACCAACTCCACCCCGACTCGAAACCAAATGGTCGAGTTCGTGCGTGCAGATACCTTCAATTTCATGAGATGACTCTCAGAAAAGGTGGCCAGAAGCAATACATCATATTTCGAGACGACTTATGCTGTATGTACAACGTATGATATATGAGTGTGCACTCAAATATTCCAGTGAGTACCGTCGGGATTACAGCTCGACCATCCGGTAGAACAGAAGGTTGATTGTTCCAGCCGTATTTTGACAGATACAAAACAAGCATGGAAGAGTATACTGTGCGGCAGATGGAGTACAAGAACCGCATGCAAGGCCTGTGGTGGCGAAGAAGAACGAGCCGAAACTTAGAGCGTTGAAGCGGAAAGTGGAAATGGTGAAACTCTCGCGTGGTATGTCTCACCATCACTTCCATCGATAGTGGGTGTTTTGATGAGGCTTTTTGTCCCTGTTTTCCGTCAGAGAACGTAGACTTGACGAAGCCGCCCTCCGCGCAGGAACTATGGCGTCAAGAGCACTCCATCAGTCCAAAGCAGTATCGTGGATGGTTCCAGCTCAGCGTCGAAGAGAAGAGAGTGAGTAGGAGAGTGTTTGCGGTGTCGTTAGTGCTCACTCTGACCGACCAGTTGTCTTGCATTTTATCTTAGCCGTATCGAGAGGCCGCCAAGGCCGCACGAGCAGAACTTGTCAAGTCCATAGTCGAGGCAAGCGACCGTGTCGAGAGCAAGAAAGCCCTCAGAATCCTGAACTCACAACTACGTTTGAAAGGGAGGCAAACCATTAAGGTCAAGCCACCGGTGAAAGCTCTTAGACCCTTCTTCCTGTGAGTTCCGACGGAAGTGTACAGCAGTGGAAGCAACTGACACCGGGCACTATTTGGGTATAGCTTCCTGAGTGAGTTTCGAGCGCGTTATCCGTACAGTCCCGTGCTTGGAAGATGGAACGTTGTGCTAAGGGCAGGGGCGCAATGGCGAGCGATGTCGGAGAAGGAAAAAGAGGTAAAGTGATCATGTTGGCGCTTTCTTTTGTTCTGTACTGATGTGTTCTATGCTCGTTGGCATTATCTTGAAGCCTATAGGAAAGCTAAGGAGGCTATGCAGAGCGACAGGATACCATCGACTGCGTCCTCGTCCAGCACCGTCAGCTAGTCTCAAGTCGTGGCGCTTCTACCTCCTACATAACCAGCACATCTATCTTCCAATTTTGGACACACGAAGTCAAGCGACCAGCGAGTAAGAGACAAGACAAGAAACTATGACGACCACTCCTCGCAACAGAATGGAGAGATATATGAAGGGGAAAAGAAGCGGTCGCTTGACTTGGATAGAAAGGTACGACGATTCTGGATCGAGGCAAGAGGATCGAGACTGTAGGAATCTTTGAGTGTACACTCGTATGTTCAAGTTCTACTTTAAATAAGATGTGGTATTACTTCTGCTGTTCAAACTTCGTTGGAGGCCTCTGGGTCCCAAGGGCTTTTCATTCGCGAAGGCGTGTATGAGTAGTGTGTTCAGCAGTTCCATGATTGGAAAGGCGAACTGTTCATCCATCCCACTTTTTGGCGCTATTCATCCTCCGATCCAACCTCTGAGATCTGAGCGAGTGGTATTTTGCACGTTTTCGTCACTCACTGGACTTCATGCACATGATGGTGAATATGATGGGTGCAACCAATTGATTTGGAGCCGTAGTCAACTCTTCGTCTAAGCGTTCCATCTTACTTGCCACTTTCCTTTCTTGGCGGCTACACTTTGTCCCTCCATGTTCTCAAATCGACATCTTATTCCACTCTCTTCCCTGCCTCTGATCTACACGCTCACGCTCCTGCTCAGTCTTAGTTCCAGTACCATACACGCTTCCCCCACAGGTACACCGCACTTCCGAGACTACTTTTACATCGGCGGTCACTATGTCGCAGACCCGGATTCCTCAAGCTTGCACGCGGACGGGCAGATCTACGTCGAACGACTGACTCCGGCGTCGGGTGTGACGAAACAATACCCCCTCTTGATGATCCACGGATCGGGCATGACGGGCACTAACTTCTTGAACACGCCAGATGGGAGGATGGGATGGGCGGATTGGTTCTTGGGGCAGGGGTACACGGTATGTGACGACTTACTGATCCTCTACGAATCTTAGACCTGGTATCCCAGGTATACCTCATGGACCAACCCTCCCGCGGCCGCTCACCCTGGCTCCAAAACATCGACGGCCCTCAAACGGTGTTCTCAACCGAACTCGTAGAGTCCATGTTCACCGCCACAGCGCGGTTCGATCTCTGGCCCAACGCAACATTGCATACCCAGTGGCCGGGGAACGGCTCTGTGGGCGACGCGGTTTTCGACGAGTTCTACGCGTCAATGGTCCCGCTTCTGAGCACAGATGTGGAATCAGCGACAAAGAACCAAAAGGCGCTGGTCGATCTGGTCGACAAGATCGGGGTAAGCTCTCGTCTAGTCCGCCTTGTCCTGAACTCGAACGATGGATTCTGACTCTATGCTACACGCAGCCCATCCACCTGCTCACGCACTCGCAGTCGGGTCTCTTCGGCTGGTCCCTTGCAGATGCGCGCCCACGCCACATCAAGTCCCTTACGGCCCTCGAACCCGGTGGGCCTCCCTTCACAGGCGACATCCTCACTCCGAACGAGACCACCCGCCTCTACGGTCTCACTGACATCCCCCTGCACTATGTCCCTCCTCTCCCTCACAACTCCTCCTCCGCTCTAAACAAAGACAAGATCATAGTGAATGACCCCGCATCGGACGGCTACATCTGCTTCGCGCAGTCCCCTCCTCTTCGGGTGCTTCCTCACTTAGAAGACGTTCCTGTGAGGGTGGTGACGAGCGAAGCGAGATGGCACGGGGTGAGCGACGGGTGTGTTGTGCGGTACATGCGCGAGGTGGGGATGCGGAGGGTCGAGTGGGTACGGCTGCAGGATGTGGGGATACGTGGGAACGGGCATATGTTCTTTATGGAAAGAAATAGTGATGAGATCGTCAGGGAGGTGGTGGGGCCATGGATTCAGAGGTTGGACCGCGATAGGAAGGGATAGCGACCATTCACCACCATGACCACTCTCCTAGTCGCCGTGGAAGAGGGGCGGCGGATGAGTCCAAGATGCACCTGGGGGACGACGCGCTGAAGGACGAGGAGGGTCATAGCAAGCTGTGAGTTGTGGTGAATTCTCCATGTGATCGCTGATAATGCGACATTGCTAACACATCGAGCGGATGGACGCGGACGGGTTCGCGAAGCCTCCAATCCTGATACGATGTGGTGTTCTGCCAACACGTACACTTCTTATCAATCATCGATGACTCTGTCGTCCGAATGGAACACCGAGTCGGGAGGCGTAGGCCATACCACGATACAGTTCGGTACGCCTCGCTCTGTGTCGTTTGCGATTGTCGTGCAAGTACGATGCGAGGCGTAGGTAGTAATCTACGAGGTGAACAACTGAACAGACGGTCTTTCATACTCACTGAAGCCTGTGTTGTGAGCTGGATACTCATGCCGGTCCGAAGGAGGTCCGTCTGGATGGATATAGACTTTTCTCGGACTCTTTACAGCCACGAAAGCAATATACGATCATCCATTAATATACACCCATTACAACGAGCAGTAGCAGAGATGGACTCTTACCGATGGCACCAAACAGCGATGAAGACACGAAGAATATGGAGAGATACAAGACATGAAGAAATACGAAGAGAATCAAGAAGCTTCTAAGGAGGTAACGATACCGTGTCCGTTCGTTAGTATACAAAACCAAGCCTGGTCTAAGCATGAGCTAGCGCAGTGTACTAGGGATCTATAGCGCGTGCGGCGTGGGTCAAACGACCCATTACGATGGGGTAATGTAAGATGTCTAGAACTGAGACGCGTCAGTCGAGGGCTGTGGATGACGAAGAAGAAAGACATACGATCTAAGTCTGAGCACACGCCTCGGTGGCACTCGAAGCACCTACACCCAATCCTCCCTCTCCCGCCTGGCCTTGACCAGCGCGTCCCTGAATCCCTTCACCATACCAGCAACCTCCTCGCCCTGCCCCTCGAAGCCGTCCAGTTTAACCTCCCCTGCGCTCAACGCGAACACGCTCGGCGTCGCGAGGAGGTATCCCAACAAGACACCTAGCGCGTCCTTGGATAGGGAGGGTGAGAATGCCTCGGCGGAGGACGGACGGGAAGCGACGTGCAGCGAGGAGAGAGCGACGGGGTCTTTGAAGAGTGGGAGGGCGCGGGCGCGGGATCGTAGGGACGGTGGGGTCATGGTGCCGTCTATGAGCTGTCTCCTTTCCTGTTCGTCCTTTTCTTCCCCCCCAGAAGACAACCACGTCAGGTCCTCCGGCTTCATTCCGATCCCGACGGCATCCAATACCAGCGCGCGGACATCAGGGAGGGCTGCGAGGAGGAACCTGAGCTCGGTGAAGGAGCGCAGGGAGGAGTCGGAGACGCGGAGGGTGCGCACGGTGGTGAAGCACGCGTAGGAGAGGATGGAGAAGGAGGTGGGCTGCCAGAAGGAGAGGAAGTGTGCGAGATGGAGCTCTTTGAGGGCGGGGAGGTGGGCAGGCAGCTGTGAGTCAGCGAGGGTGGTCTCCCAGGCGGAGGCGGTGTCTACGGTTGAGACCTGTGTTGTGGCGGGGGTGGAGGCTGCTTTGGAGAGGGTGAGGGACTGGATGTAGGGTGTGATGTGGGGGTTCTGGGTGACGAGGGCGGAGAACTTGGAGAGGTCGTGTGCAGAGTGGAGGGCGACGGCGTAGAAGAGATGGTAGCGGGCAGAGTTGAGGGTGGCGTGGGCGGTGAGTGCGAGGGCTCTGAGGGCGTGGTGGTCGTCGTGGAGGAAGTCGACGGTGTAGTCGGTGAGCTCGGCTGGTAGACGTGGGGAAGAGGCCATGGGGGAAGAGGACGAGGATGAAACGGTCTCATCTCTTCGGTTTTGTTGCCACTCGCGTCTCAATAATCGCGTCGGTCACGTGTGGGTTATCGCCAGCTCCGATAACCTCCGAGGTCTCCGCCGACATGTCTCCGGAATACATCGGAATGCCCTCCACCACCGCGGGTCTGTCCGGTGGCTGCCAATTAGGCCATCGACGACGCTATATGCACCAATACCCACCTAATCCTCCGACGCTCCCGTGCGGCGTCAGTTCCTTCTCGTCGTCGCGGAAGGTCACGTGCCACACCGTTCACATGATCATCCTCCGCCGTCGACTTTGGCCTTCTCTGGCCACGCGTATCTTGCCTCCTGTTCATCCACAAGACTACGACGATCCTCGGGACAGGTAGGGTATTCCACACTCATGCAGCCCCTTGTGGCCATACTGGTACTGGTTTCTCCGCTCGTGATTTCATCTTGGAGAATCCCGTCACTTTATGACTCCTGCTTCCTCCAGCTCTCAGTCAGCTCTGCTTCTATGTCTCCTGTTGCACCAGATTGGCCGACCTTACAGCTCCCAGAAGCGTACTAGACGGCATGTCGTTACGTATCCTTTGACGATCAGGCGCATACCGGCTGAAGCGTCATGGGGAGCTCCGGCTGCAAGACGAGTTATGGATTCCGCTATGTCCTCTGCCATGATGACCCTAGCTTGACAGAGTCGTTCCAATGATACTGGTCGGATGTGAAAAGCAAGTTGTCGTGCTCGCTGCGCGACCGATCTGTCACATGAATCTGACGTCGTTATCGCGTCTCGTATACGTCCCTTGCACGCGTATCCGCCAGTCCTGGACGTTCCTCGAGGTTGTCCGGTCGGTGGAAATGGCGAGAGTGCCTACTCTACCTTCTTATCGCTGCTTCCTTTCCTGCCGATACGCATCACATGTAGAGTCGTAAATCTTTACTCCTCACGAAGAAATGTCCTGCATTCCTATCTTCCCGTGCTTTCACAAGACTTGGACAGTCCTCGAAGCGGGCCAACGCACTTGTCAAGACCATTGGTTAGCCATCCATTCCCTACTCGCCGGCCGAAGCGTTTCTCGGCTCGTGATCATTTCGGAGGACCTCGTCGCTCTGGGCTGAGGCCCTCCACATTCGATCCGGATGAACGCTGTAGCCTCCCTGCTCAGTCAGATCTCCTCCGATCTCTGCTTCTGTGTCTCGAGACGGACGAGGCGCGTACGAGGACAGCCTGTCGTGGTATGTTCAGGCGCATACCGGATGAAGATGTGTTGATATGCGATCGATTACGGGATTCCCTTCTGTTTTCGTCCGGGAGACATCGGTCGGATATGAAGTGCACGTTGTCTGAATCGAGGAGCGAGGGGCGAAGCCCCGAGCGATCATCTTCTCGAGGAGCCTTGTGCTCTACCACCTGCATGGTGATCTCCCGTCCTGTCGTCGCCGTTTTCGTGGCGAGCATTGTCTCGTAACGCGGGCTCAAGAGCATCGCAGGTGTCCCGTCCGTGTTCGGGTTGTGGTACGAAAGAAACACTACAAGTTGGGAGACTAGCTGACACTTATGTTAGCGGGTCAGTACTAGATGTCTGCCCTCGTTGTCCATAGCCTCCTTCGCCCTCCGGTATGCTTCAACATGTGGCTAGCGACCCAACAGGAAACGATAGTACAGATACAGAGGAAGATTAACATCATATTACCGATTTCATCGTCTGCCACTGTGCGGATGCAGGACCAAGTATCCGTCCAGTCAATTCGGGGTTCCAACGTCTGAAAATCTCTTGAACCCCCTGAAATCAGAGATGATCGATGAACCTACAGCCAGGCGAGTACAATTGCAATTCCAATGGGTACAGCCAGTCAGCATCGCCGCCGTCCAGCCTGGATTCACCTCGAAAAGACGGGAGCCCTTTCCCCGGGTCTCGTGAATACCACGGTATTTTACCCTTGGGTGCGCAGTCAAATGTTTAAAGCTAGTATGGCTTTCCTGTTCTTCACGGAATCGTCGCGCTCGAGCACAGCTTTCCGCTCTGCTGGTGATGCCTTGGCTGCCTCCTTGTACACCTAGGGTACCACGATCAGTGAGCACGGAAATCGAATGCACGAGGACCCTAACACATACTTGTCTCTCATCGGTGCTTAATCTGTAATAGATGCTTTCCGTGGTTTTGGCACCGTATTGCGCGCGCAGAGAGTGGCCTCCTCTAGTCCCCATGATCTGATCAAGAGCAAGTACAAATAGCATCGTCGGAACGCGTATCGAAGATGCAAACGATGGGACGTACCGCGTGGGGGCTTCACCTGTCTCACTGTCTGTTTGATTGCCTTCAGCTGTGATTCACCTCCGCGTCCGCCAGCTCTCCCTGCATGCGGTTCTTACACTCCAGCATCCGTACCGTGTACTTTTCCATGCTCGCTCTGTATCTGTCGACGTACGGCTGAACATAATCGAAACATCTCGGTCAGCATATGCATCCATGTATGCCAGTGATCTGCATAGACATCACTCGTACCTGTCGTTCGGCTGGGGACAATGCGATCCATCACACAGCTGTTTCGGCGAGTTTCGTCTTCTTGTCTTCATCGAGAAGGCTACTTGGTCGAGGCGGGAACTCTTGGCTTGATTATGTTGTGTGCTTTGCAGTACGCTTCTTCGGCACGCTCGAAATCTTGCAGAACAGTTCTCGCTTCGATCGCATATGACTATCGAAATGTGTGCAGGGGGTGACTTGTAAGCGTGATACAGACTGTTTACGAAGAGCACAGAGAAACACACCATTTTCCCTTTCTCACTCATCTTCTTCCATGCCACCGCCGCCTTGCGCTCGATCGGACCGTCGTACTAAAAGCCAAGTTTGCGAAGAGGACAAAGAACTTAGGCGGTTCCAAATACCTATCGTTGCTCTCGTCTGGCTGCTGTTGCAGCGCCATCCTAGAGGACTAACATCATCTCGGAGTGAGAAAGGATGTTCCAGGTGGTGGTTGTTAAGAAAAGAGACGGACGTACACTGGCACTGGCATCTGTGCTATTGTGCACATGTCGTCCCGGACCACGCACACACCATGAACACGATGAGGTGTATTGCAACGTCCGCCGGAACATTGTGTATTGTTACTCTTCGAGGAAAGAGTATGGTAGCGATGTTGTGCAGTATCAGGATCATGCGTTCACGACATGCTATACTCACAATTTGCTGCACTCAGTACTCGTTGGTGTACGAAGATTATGTGAAGCATGAGAGGAGCTGAATCAATGTTTCTCGATGTTCTGCCGAAAACAAGGGTCCGTCGATACAAATAGCACCGTGACAAACAGCCTGAGCAGAAAGTGACTACCCATTGTTCACGCACGATCATAGTCTCAACACCGCGACCTGCGCATAAATAAGCATGCATTTATCCTGGTTTTGCATTTCCCTTCTACCTCCTGTGCTGCATTCATTCTTTGCACGCCCTCAGCACTGCATTGAGTCACACTGAGCTTGCGTTCTTGGCAGAATATTAAAAACGTGTTAGGGAGACGAGATGAAGGCATCTCGTCGTGTCCAGCATCCAGCCTCTGCTCGTACTCTGGCACTTGGTCAGGTCACTAACACACGGAGAGAAAACACGTACCACGCGAAAGTCTGATCTTCCTCGCTCGCACTGGCACTAGGACCGCCGATAGCTTTGCCTGCCCTTTCTTCGAAGGGTGCTACGTTCAACGTATCTTTCTGCAAGTGAAGCGCATACTCCAACTTCCGCACCCGATACTCTTCCTTCAACGCACTTCTCTTATCAACGTAGGGCCATCATCCATGAAATGTGTATGAGCGAGCCGCATTTTCGTATGCAGTGTGAACATACCTGTCGTTCGATCTCAGATAACTGCACCCAGAGACTGTAAGCGTCTTGCATACGCATCTTCCTCTCCCGGGCGAAAAACGCCAAGGCACTAGCAGGCCACCGAGGCCAGGTAATGTTATACTCACTACAGTACTCCTCCCGAAGACGTTTGTACTCTTCGAAACCGAGTCGTGCTCTGTCGAGGTAGGGCTAGTCAAGCATCAATATCACTTAGTGATATGAAGTACTTTCCAGTGCAGGAGCTGAGAGGAGACTCACCTTCTTCTCATGTGCACTCATCGCATTCCAAAGCTCCTCACACTGTTTCCAACTTGAATGAATTATATGCATGCTGCCAAAGCGTTCGCACATGAAGAGGCTGTACCCGTTCAACGGTGGCTTTAACTCGTCCTTTGCCTGAGACAATATTGGTCCATTCGACAGGCCGTCTTGCGTCATTGTACCAGCTATCTGATCAGAACCCTAATATCATAGTTGGAGAACTCTGACACCTGGTACTAGATGCGTTGTCAGTACTTGTGAATGCTTCGTCGACACACTAGTACTCGCGTGAAAGAACTCGACCTCTGGACTTGACACGACCACCATATCGTATGTCGGAGGAGATTCAGTCTGAGCATTATAGTGGGTACGGGGTTATAGTGGGGTTTGGTGAACGTCCGCAGCAGATAAGCGCTCTCTGACGGGCCACGGTCAGACTTGAGTCAGACTCACAACCCACAGTGACACCGGCCATGGTTCTCTGTAAAGATTGCCTAGGGCTTACACATATGATCTTCAACTTCCAGAAACCACCCGTCGTACTCGGACCAGCCTCAATTTGGTCACGCTTCAAGCAGCATATTCAGCGTAAAGATACCATGACACTGACTGCTCTGCGATCCCGTTTACCTCTTTTATCAACTTCAGAGTCCGCTGGCTATCGTTGTGCGTCAGATGCGGGTTCTAGAAGACCACAAGCAACGTCGGCATGGATTTGAGTTGCTGGCGTAGGAGTTTGAAAGGAAGGATGGGCACGGTCGAGCGAGCTGACGACGTCGGGGGGATGCATGAACAACAACGTCTACTAGTCTTGACATGCCGACATTCTTACAGACAGCGTACGACCTGGGTTCATAACACTGAGCTTGGGACGCGTGTCATTCACTCTCCCCTGCACCTGGGGTAGAGTAAGCATTGCGAGCTGCTTCATGAACGCAAAAGAGACACTGACCGGTTTTTATTTTGAGTTACATGATCTTCTCTTTCGCCGACGCGGCTCCAACAGCCTGTCTACGTCGAACAGGCACCTGGCACACCACTGTAGTACGGAAATCAAGCACTCGGTGAGACCTGTGTATTGAAGATGCTCGATATTCTAGATTTGAAGCTCTGAGAAGAGAAAACGAGAACACGAGGTGAGAGATCATTGTGACCCGACCCATAGCAAAAGCACTGTTCGGGTGTTTCCAGACATAGCTTTACCTTACTGATTTCCAGAATGACAAGGATACCAGCGAATCCCGAATTCAGCGGACCTGTCGGAGGTGCCAGGGTGGCAACGAATGCATGACCAACATGAAATACGTTGAGCTCCGTATCCTACAACATAATATCAGCAGCGACAGCACGACCCATA